>PVLC010001163.1:22703-59326 GCA_004027655.1 Graphiurus murinus | reverse complement strand
GAAAAAATGTGCAAAGGAAGAGGCAATTCATAGAAGAGGAAAACTAGATGGCCAATAGGCATATATCCATGTTTTAAATGAATTTTTGTATTATTATTGGTAGGTATATTCTGCCGTGATCCACAGCTGCTTATTGCCTGAGATTAAACCCATTCTTGTCTCTCCTTAGAGTTAAGAATCGTTTTCATTTAGCCCTAACAAAAACTGTGAATTTAATGTGTGATTTGGAAGGTTTGATGCATCAGGTCAGGAATAACCATAACTATGTTGTAACTAATAGCTATAACTAATAGAGCTTTTTTTTTTACCTCAAAAGAAAGGCTACCCAGTGGAATCATATAAATAAAGGAATAAGAAAGAGGAGAGAGAGAGAGAGAAAGAGAGAGAGAGAGAGAGAAGAAGAAGAAGAAGAAGAAGAAGAAGAAGAAGGAGGAGGAGGAGGAGGAGGAGGAGGAGGAGGAGGAGGAGGAGGAAGAAGAAGAAGAAGAAGAAGAAGAAGAAGAAGAATAAGAATAAGAAGAAGAAGAAGAAAAGTACATCCAGATGAGATTTCTAAAATGCAGCCCAACCCAGTCAGACAGTGGTGTACCATGAGCATCTCTTAGGAAAGGAAGGGAATGTACAAAATGAGGTAGGTAAGGAAGGACAGGGATCAGCTCATGTCAGGTTTTGTCTTGGATCAACCTTCTGATGCACAGTGACACTCAACCTCACTTGCAAGCTTGGTGAATGGGCTGCAGCTTCTGAACAGACAATCAAGCGAAACCAAAGCCACCAGGGTCAGTCAAGCTCACAGGCCTCATCAGCATGGGACAAGCGCCGGCTAGTTTAGCCATGCTCGTTAGAGGCTGTCAGACTATCCAGGAGCACAAGCCTTACAAAAGCTCTAACAAAGATGTGCTCATGGGCCTTACAAAGGCTCTTTAAGAACGCGAAGCTTTGCATTTGATTAAAGCTTATAAGATCTGAGAAAGTATTAAAATGTAAAAGGTTTTTTAAGGAGTAAAACTAAAGCAATGCCAAGGAACCTCATCTAAATGCAGACACAAAATAAAATCCTAACTCTGTTTGCTTGGCCCAGATGCCTGGAGCATTTTTAAAGCACAATTCTGCACCTAAAAATGTTAATCTTAAGTTTAGAAAAAAGTAGAACGATCCTGGAAAATTTTTAGACTGCTGAAAATTATTTCTGATTACAATGAGATAGTCTAGTTAATCAGTCAAATACTGTTTAGAAAACTGAAGCATGGAAGACATAGTACTAGAAAAAGATGATGATGACAGTGACACCTAACTGTCCTCTGGTGCTTTAAGCTGATGCAAAGCCTTTCACCTAGTGGAAAATGCTCACTGACCTCCAAATACTGTACCTGTGTGCAATATTGTGTGAGGTATGATTATCTCCCTGATGGAGCTCGCAATCCAGTGAGCAAAGAAAGGCACGTACACAATGTGATATAATACAAGGTGGATGATAGCAAGGGCTGTAATAAAGGTAATAAATGGCAGCAGCCATGGAATAGGTCACATACAGGAAGTATAATTTAAAATGGACTTTGAACTTTTGATAGGTGGAGGTGTGAGACAGACATTTCAAGCAAAGAAACATCACGTACAAGGGCAGGAAATAGAGAATTGCAGCATGTGTTCAAAGAATAAGTAATGCAGGAAGGGTAGGTTGCGGTGGACATCTGTTACTTTTGCCTACTCAAAATTCCTTCTCTATTTGCTCTGTTTTGGTTGCTTTTGGTACTGGAGATTGAACCCAGGGACATTCTACCCAAGCCACACCTCCAGGCCCTTTTGTAAAATTTCATTTTGAAATAGCATCTCGCTAAGTTGCTAAGGATCTTGCTAAGTTGCTGAGGCTAGCCTTGTACCTGTGATCCTCCTGTCTCAGCCTCCAGTACTAGGTTTACAGGCATGTGCCACCAGACCCGGCCTTTTCTATTTGCAATAGTAACAATATTCCTTTAAGGAAATCCATGTATTCTTAGCATCTGAAGAATAGAGTTGACCCTGATGCTGGATTTCAACAAGGACCTGTGATCATCACTTGACTACTTCCCTGGATGGAATCACTGGTTCCAAGTTGAGAACAAGACTCAAGTCATGCATGTGCTGAGACACATTGAGATGTATCCCAAGAATTTTGTTGGGATTTTAAAGAAGAGTCATTCTCTTTCTATGATATCACTAGCTGTAAGGATAATGTTAATTAACCTGAATTTCCAATCGTCTCTCTGAGGAGAGTGCCTACCACAGAGAGGCCAGCAATTTACACACCTGGACATTGCCATGATGTGGATACGACACATCCCCCTTTTGTCTAGCCAGTCAGAATTGCTTTCTGTCACTTGTAAGACCCGTAATATATAGGTGACACCAGATTGAAGAGGGCCTTGAGGTACTTCCATCACTAGTCAACAAAGAGTGGAGTACACAAGAGGTCTTAGAAAAGTGATGGATTGTGAAATGGCACAGGAGAAACAGTTCGAAGGCAGTGTTGCAGGTGGGAAACCAGGTAAGAGATTTTTTACAAAGGCAAAGCCAGGTAGAAATTGTTTGCTCTCTGTATGTTCCAGGGACTCGCCATTGCCATCATTCTGAAGCATGCTGTGTGATGGCATTGTTCTCAGGACCACACACATGAACTCAGTTGACACTCTTCTGACCCTATAAGAAAGGTCCAATTAGTATGCCCATTTTGCAGACCCCAAGATTGAGGCATGAGCAGGTTAACAATTCCCCAGTATACCACAACTAACCAAATGGCAGAACCAGGTTCAAATAAATCTTGGGAGTCAGATCCCAGAGCCTGTCCTCAAAAAAGACAATTGTCAACCATGAAGTATTATGAGCTCCAAATTCTCTTTTCCAGTGGCCCATCCTCTCCTTCCAATAGTCTGAATGTTCATATTTAGAATCACACTTTGGCTTAGAAGAGACAGTTGAGGGTGCTGTTTCTAGAATGCCTCTGTTGCACTGTTACCTGACTGAGTAGGAGAGTAGAACACTGATTTTTTTTTTTCCATTGAAACATAAACAGACCCTTAAAGAGTGCAGGTAAATTTTGAAGGGAAATATGGCAAATAATGAAGATTTTTAGGGTACTACTCAGGAATATGACAAATCTTTCTGGTATTGGGAAAGGGGCTCCTGGTGTGAGGGTGAAGAAAGAAGTATCGCAGAGAGAGAGACTTTGTTTCCTAAAAAGAACCCCATATCTCCTTTCAACTGCAGATTTCGATCAAAACTTCCAAAAGCGCATCCTCGTGATGCCATGCATACTTCCATAAATGGCCACTGCCTGTGCTGTTTCAGCCAGTCCTTGGAGACAGGAGATGAAGTCAGGCCTCCCGAGGACTGTCACTCTCGAGTTCCTTCTCTCTGCCAGACCTCTTCCCACAGCCCCAGATGGTCTAGTTTCTCCTCCCCTGTTACTTCCTGAGGGGGTGGGAAAAAGAAAAGAGTTAGAAAAGCAGCAAGGATCATAGAATTTGCCAGTACTAGCCTGAGCTCTTACACTCCCACCTAGCAGGGTTGGTGCCAAAGAGACCATGGGTTGGTAAGTGGTTGAAATGAGCCCATGCCCACATCTGCATTCTGCCCACCTTCCTTTTGCAGGTGCCTCCTATTTCCTACCCACCTTTACTCTCAGTTCCCACAGGGATTCTCTTTGCATCCCTATTGCATTAATATAAATGATTAATTATGGGCAGAAGCAATACCTTCCTGGGTTGCCAGGTGATCACATTAATGGGGGCATTACAGAGGAGAATTTGGCATCGTGCTTCCTGAGTCATTCATTTGTTCATTCATTAATCAAATATTTATTGAATATCTGTAATGTATCAGAGACTATTCTTGGTGGCTGGACACAGAGCGGTGAACTGCTCTCTTTGTGGAGTTTTCTTCTTGTGGGGAAGATGAATGATAAACAAAGCAATAAACATATGAGCAAGTGACAGATGGTAAAGAAGAAGGAAGATAAATCTCAGTAGGCTCCTTGGAGGGTAAGGGGTTCTAATTTAGGAAGAGCTGTCAGGGAAGTCTCACTGAGGAAGTCGAGGCAGCAGTGAGCCAAGTGAAAACTGGAGGAAGACTATGCCAGGCTGAGGGAAAAGGAAGGCGATGGAATCATGCTTGGCATGGCTGGGGATACAAACGCCTGTGTGTGTGGAGCAGAGTGAGCGAGCAAAAGTCCTAGGGAGTGGAGTTGGAGAAGGAGCCGTGGGCCAGACAAAAATGTTGGGTTATATTTTTAGGATGAGGTGAAGCCATCGGGAGATTCTGCACAGAGGAGTGATATAAAGGGATCTGTGCTTTAAGAGATTCTTGAGAAAAAAAAATGTAAGAAGGCAAGTGAGCAGGCAGGGAGACAAGTTGGTCTGGGTGAGAGAAGAAGGGGACCTGGACCCAAGTAGTAGTAGTGGAGGTGGGGAGAAGCCATCAGGTTCAAGATACATTTTGAACTTAGAGATTTCGATCTCCCTCCGTGGCTGTGGTGGAAGTCTCTGGTGCATGTGTTCCTTGCCTTGGGCTCACCTTTGAATGCACCCACAGAGCTGCAATGGACAGTCCCCAGGAGATGCCCTTGCCTGTGCTCTTTCTCCAATACTAATGGAGCTTTGTCCTGCAGGCAGGCACGCCTAGGAGTTCAGGATGGAGAGATGATATTCCAGAAGCAACCTTCAGGCAGTAAGATATAGAGCTGCAGGGAATTGTGTTTCAGCCTCTGTCTCTTAGGTGAGGATTCTGAGGTCAGTCTAGCACTGTTAAGAGGCTCAGCCCCTCGGGTTGACCTGTTCTCCCTCCTCATCTCACCCTCCTCACACTCTTCCACTTACATCACTCAATCCCTTGCTTCTATCTCTGCATTGGGAAACTCGAGATAGGGAATTTTCCCACACTATCTTGCCTAGGTTCTCTGTCCATGCCCAACACTATTGAGGGAAACATCAACGAGGCACAATTCTCATCCTCATCTATCAGTCTCTCTCTCTCTCTCTCTCTCTCTCTCTCTCTCTCTCTCTCTCTCGATCTGCAAATTTACAACCAGGAACAGACCTTGTCCTCAACTCCTTGGAAATAGTCTGCATCTATCTCCACTTAAGAGTTCAACATTGCAGCCCTGCTATAGAAAGTCAACTGAAAAACAATTGCACATTAAAGGAAAAGTAATCAGAAACCTCTTCCAGGGCAAAGAATTCCACAAATATGGTTTAGCCTCAAAATACATAGATGGCTCTGTAATGGACCTGACTGCTTACACTGCCAAGTTTATAAGTGATAAAAAAGACAAGGATCTGGCTGAGTGATAATTTGGCCAAGAGATAATATGTTTAAATGAGATTTGGCAAGAATTGCTTAAAGTTCTGTGGTTGGTAAATTTGGGATAGTCTTTATTAGAAACGACTATAGATTAAAGAGATATAAGACAAGTGAGTAATACAAAGCAGAAGAAATCTTTAAATCAAAATAGACATTTTAATAAGTATGCTTTAAACAAATCCCCCTCCTCTTGAAGTCTTCTAATGTCTAACAGCTGCAAATAAATATGACACCAGGAGGAACTAATCAAAACATTTAATAATGTAAGACCCCAAAGAGCAGCCAATCTTGAGGAATCCCACCCACTGACCCAGCATCCTGCAGCCTGGCCTACCTAAGACTTCTGGAGCCTGCCAGACTGGGAATGAATCTCAGTGCTGTTGTGTTTTATCTCTGTGTTCCTTACCAAGAATCTTAGCCCTCCAAGCCTCAGTGTTCATGGCTGTACAATGAACCTGCTTGGAACAACCCTATCCTATCAGGTGGATAGGATAGGGTTGTTCCAAGCATTCAATGGGCTAATACCTATGAATGTAGAGGAAACACTCAAGAAAATGTCAGCTATTGCAATTCCCATTACTATCTTGATAAGGGAGCAGAAGAGAGAGAGACAAGAGAGAGAAAAGGACACCGACAGAAAGGTGCCCTAGAGGCCACCAAAATCTTGCTGTCTAAGTAGGGCTGATGTTCAGGCAGTGTGCCCAGAGAGCCTGACCAGCAGCCCTCAGTGCAGAGTGGTCATTGCCAATGCCCAACCAGTTAATAAATTGTGAATACCAGCCCCACCAAGACTTATGCATTATTCAACCACAGAGAATCCATGGGATGAAAATCTTTACCCTCCTTCAACAAATCAATAGGTCAACACATACCAACACTCATGGAACTGATAATGCTTTATTGCACTCCTGGGAATTTATTTATTCAAATACAAAAGAAGAATAAGTGCACATGGAGGCACCATCTATGAAAGCAAAACACCATGAGCAACATAATTCCAGCAAGAGAAGATCGGCTACATTTACTGTCATCCATTCTTCTCAGTGGAAGTTATATTCTATTAAAGTCATAGTTATGAAAAACAGAAAGCCCTAGAAACATGAAGTGCTTGTGATAAGAAATAATGTTCAACCAAAAATGTAGCACAGAAAATGGTGAGTCTGATATAGCATATAAATTATAGATGGATAAGAACAACAGAATATGCCAGGTTACTGTGAAATTACTAATTTTCTTTCTTTTTTCAAAACTGCTTAGTATGTGTATTGCAATATTTTAACAAATAAAAGGGGTTTGGAGTTGGGAAGAGACAGGACCCTCCCAAAACCTCATACTCAGATGCAGAGATAATGCATAGAAAGCACCTGCCAGTGTTCTCTTTCTCCCAGGGACACCATCAGCCCACTAGTAGCTGTTGTGCAAATTCGGAAAAGTAGCCCCTCTCAAACACTGCACCTCCCTAGAATGCAGACATTTCCTTTGTGCTGAGCTGTATTCAGAGCCTTCACACCCCCACTGGAGGCTGGTACATATAGGATTCTTCCAGGAACATGTTGGCAGGGTTGCCAAAGGGTAGCTACTGTACACCGAGAGACTAATTATTTTAGGCAGTATGCAGATGAGAATTAGAACTATGGCAGTTGAATAAAATATGAGTGGTATAAAACTGGAATTATATGGTAAAATAGAAATTAGATCTCTCTCTCCCTGACATCAGCAAGTTGTATACTTTCTAAGCATCCCTTTCCTGCCTACTGAAAACTATATTTAGACAAAACTGAGAAAGATATTGCACCCAAGATCCCACAAAAAAGCTTGAGATGTGAGTCCCAGATGCAGAAGAAAGTAAATTTGCCAGATCATTCTGTCTGTTCCTTCACCGGAGACAGTAGCATTTTAGGCTTCTGATGAAAGACCAGAAACAAGCCTTCAAGGTGCTGTGGTGAGCACCGAAATCAGGTGTCCTGAGTCCATTGCAGTGAAGGCTCTTGCAAACTCCCTTCATGTCCACACACATCCAAGGAATCCAGGATGAACCTCGGGCACCTTATAAGATGGGATCTGTCTTTCCAAGAAGACTGCAAATGTGTGAAAATGTCCAGGAGCAAAAAAGACATTTCCTATAAAAAGGAGGTTTTATATCCCCCCTCCCACCCACCCCCATGGTCAGGGACTGAGCTTTTGGAGCTATGCTCCAAAAATTTATTTGAATAGGAAAACCACCTGTGTGTACTGAAGAGAAATGAAAAGGGTAATTTCTGCTCTGGGTAAAGAGTGAGAAAGTTCTCTACGTTGGTTCCACATCCTGGTCCCATCAGACTCTGCTCATTTGGCTACCTGGTTACCATGGCAAACACTGTCACTAGAGGCTGAATGGACTCATTTGGGACTGAGAAACAGCTATACAATGTCCTCAAGCTCAACACAGATTGTCACATCTCAAGAGTTCTTTTTGCCTCCTTCTGTGGAGGCAATGGCCTCTAATGAACCCAAAGGTGTAATTTCTCTCTAGTGAGCTGGAGTTCATGACCAGCCAAGACCGCTGAGCTGCAAGGCAGGGTGGTGTAGTCCTGGGGAATGGTGTTTTCATCTGAGAGCAGGTTTCTGAAACCAGCACTTCAGGAAGGCCCAGACTTCTCCTCGGCCTGCTCACCTCCAAGGCTGCACCCAGTGGCACAGGCCTTGTCCACAGGAAGAGCCTCCCTGTTCAGACAAACCTGCTGGATGCCCCAGCCTCAGGACAAGTGCATGAGGACACCAAGGGAAATGTGACAGGCCCCTTTTCTGCAACCACAGGACATGCATCCCAAACCCAGATGGCTCTTTGCCCTTGGTGCACATATACTTTACATTTTCTGGAATGATTCCATCCACTTCCATGTTAGGGTTTGGTAAACAGAAGGCAGCCATCAGGAAGGCTTTAATACAAATGTCACTGTATACGTCACTCTCCCCAAAACCAACAGCAAGCCTGTTTGAGTGCCAAAGGATATGAGATGCTGGTGAAGAGGAGCTGAGAGAGGAAAAGCCTGACTTTCCCTTTCCTAGTCTTGCTGCACTTCTGTCTTGGCAGCCCTCCAGCTCTGCTTTGTTTGCTGAAATTGCCAGGTACCCAGGGTATGTATGCTGCTCTGCCGCCCTTTTAGAGCACCATAAATAAAGCCCAGGCCAGGAATTGCTGGGCAGGCATCAACCCAACCACAGCCCTCTCTTTGAAAAAAGAAACCGTATTCTGAGATCCGTTTGTGGCTGGTGGCTTAACTTTAAATCTTGCACAGCTAACAAACCAAAGGTTTATTCTCCATATCCCCCAACTTTGGCAGATCTACACAAACCTTTTGGAAAATGAAATGTTTCCTTGATCCACCAATTCATAGTTTGGAGAAAGTGTGCCAATGTAGTGTTCACATAAAGATAAAGCACAGTGTGTGTTCTGTTCCTCTTGCCTTGACGCAGACTACTTCCTCTGCCTGGGAGAACCACCCACCCATCCTCATGGCCAAGTCCTATTCTCCCTGTAAGATTCAGATCATACCTCTTCATTCAACAAATATGGATTAAATGCTCCCCTCATGAACCTCATAAATATGCTCAGTGCCATCATTCAACTCTCAGTCTACCAGAAAGATGTTGTTCAAAAGGGTGTCATGTGCACAGCCCAAGGGTGTTTCTACTACGGGAATAAATAACTCCATCTGGAGAGAAACTGGAGAGTCATAGAAGATGGCATCTCTCCCCCAAACCCTTCCTGATTCTTCCCAGGCACCATTATTGTTCTATTCTCATTTTTTTAAAATATACTTTCATTGGTGCATTGTAATTATATTTTGGTGAGGTTCAAAGTGATACAAACATATAACACACAACACTTGTGTTTTCTTCCGGATCCTGCCTCACCCCCTCTCCACTGCCATGTTTTCTCAAAGGCTCATCACATCGGCTTACTGTGCAACATTCCTACATGATGCCTGCTCTCCAGCCCATTCTTGCTATTTTATAAATAGGTTTTCCAGATCATGGACTGTCTTCTTAATCACTTATCTGGTAAATGTTCAATGATTGAAATAAGTAAATCTCTATAAAAGCTACTGCTGTTTTCCTGACACCAAGTGATCAATACATTTTTTTCAAATCTCTGGGAAATTGCAGAAGTGATGGTATAGGATACCATTTGGAATGGAAGCCTTCAAGTGAGCATGAGTGACCGGTGAGTGAAAGCTGTCTAGGGTAGTTAATGCAGGGATGAGTCAAGGGAGGCAGTAGGTGAGGGGAAGAGGGTAGGGTGCCCAGCACAACTACAGAATCAAAGGGTAAACAGTTCACAGCATGGGCGATGACAGAGGGGAATCTCAAGGTGTATTTCTTTCTGACCCATTCATATCCAAATTATTGAACATGCATAGAAGTTATTTCAATGCCTTAAAGATATCTGACATCAGCCAGGCATGGTGGCACAAGCTTGTAATCCCAATACTTGCACGGCTGAGGCAGAAGGATCACAGGTTTGTAGCCAACCTTGGCAACTTAGTGAGGCCCTCCACAACTTAGTGAGACCCTGTTTCAAAGTAAAAAGAATAAAATAGGGCTGGGAGTGTAGCTCAGAGGTAGAATGTCCCTGGGTTCAATCCCTTGCAAAAAAACAAAAACAAAAACTGACATCTTATTAACCTCTTTATACAGAATGCCAATACTATATCTTGATAGTGATTAGCAAAACCAATACTGTAATGAAATGACCAGTGGCAAATGCCCTCGAATAGCGCTTCTCAAATGTTTATGTACATGAGTCACCTGGCTATATCTTGATAATGACATAGGGTGATGTGGCTAAGATTCTGTGTTTCAAACCAGTTCCTGAGTCCTGTTGGTCCACAGACCTCACTTTGCGTAGCCAGTACTAAAAGGTCAGGAGAATAAGTTGTGATTTTGACAGAAAGCACTCTTATCCTTAGAATTTTTGCTAGTGAACATTCTCTAATTATGGAATTAACATATAGCAATTATGATAAATTTGGAAACTGTAAACCATACCAAGAAAAATTAATCATTTTAATCTCATCATGCAGAGATAACCCATATAATATTTGATGTATTTCTTTCTAAATACTTTTTTGCATAATACTCTTAGAATTTTTATCTCACTTTTTTCTTTCTAAATTGTACATCTTTCACATGTTGTTATTTTACTTAAAAACATGTTTTGCATTAAAAAGTTAGTCAACAAATATTTTAGAGCACCAAACATTCAAGTAGTCACTGAGACTATAGATGTTAAAGTTTCTTCCTTCCCTTGGTTTTCAGAAAGAAAACAGTAAATATACAAAAAGATGATAAATAAGATTGAATAGATAAAATTCTTATTTTGCATACATAATATTCTATTTTACAGCTACACGTATTATAGTTAACAAAATTTTTCTTCAGACATTAGATTATTTCCCTTATTTTGCTATTATTTAAAATAATGCAGACTGTATAGCATGTGAAAATTTTTGCTGGTCAATTTTTGTAAGTACTCCTAATGATTTCTTTCAGATACATTTCTATGAGTGGAATTTCTGGCAGTTGGGTACGTACAATTTGTTGAGCTTTTAGTACATACTGCCAGGTGGGACCTCAGAAATATTGCTCCCCATTCAAACTCTTACAGGCAATCAGGAGAGGGCCTGAAGGCCTTCGCCAGCATTGGTTATTATTTATTTTTATCTCCCTAGTTATTTTTGTTTCCATTTCCTCTCTGCTTATGTCATGAAGCATTATCACATGTGTATAAGCCATTTAAATTTTCTCTTGTGAAATGTCCATTTCTTTTGCCCACTCTGCTTTTGCAACTACTTTTTGTGAATTAAACATTTAGTTCCTTATTTGTTATACATTTTGTAAATATTTTTAAGTTTATTGTTTGTCTTAAAATTTTGTCTTCACTTTCAAAAACTATGAAGTTTTGGATTTTTAAGCAGGCCATAGCTATTGATCTCATCCATTATGAATCTGTTTTGGTTCTATATTAGGAATAGCCTTTCTCACAACCAGATGAGAAAAAATATGGATCCCTGTATCTTTCTACATTTGTAAAAATCTTCTTACATTTTGCATGTATGGGAATGGTAGAAGGCAATATTTGAAGAAAACTTTCCTCTCTCGTGGTACAAGCTTCAAAAATGGATTCTGAACTAGGTTTCCCAAAAGAAAATGGGAAGAAGGAAGCACTGAAGGTTGACATTTTTCAAGATAGTCACATGAGCAGAAAGCCAGTCTATCTTTGTTCCATTTCTGCCCACACTTCCCCATAGGAAGGATGCTATGGGACCTCTCCTATGATTGGTATATGTGGCAGAAAGAATAATTACACCCCCCTTAAATGTCCACATATTAATTCCTAAAACCCATGAATATGGAGTTTTATATTGCAAAAAGGAGGTTCACATTGAACCTCACTATGATATATAATCTCAATGCACCAATAAAAGTAAAATTTTTAATGAGATATGATTATAGATACAATAAGTTAAATATCTAGAGAAGATCAATTATACTGGCTTATCTGGGTAAGTCCAAAGTAATCACAAAGGTCTCGATAAGAGAGAGATAGGAAGGTCAGACCAAGAGACAGAAGACATAAACAACACAAGAAAGAAATTAGAAAATGTTTTGCTACTAACCTTCAAGCTGGAGGAAAGAGCCAAGAGCCAAGAAATGTAGATGGTCTCCAAGAGATGGAAAAGACGAGGAAACATATTCTCCCTTCGAGCTTCTAGAATAGGGCTTAGGTGGTGTATTTGTTTTAGATATCTGACTTCCAGAAGAGTAAGATAATACATCTATATTACTTTTGGTCACCGTTTGTGGTAATTTGTTACAGCAGCGATTGGAAACTAATTCAGGGTCACCAAAATACAAGTCAAATCTCTGTAGAAGTTCCTAAAGGTGATTCCTTTCCTGCCAAATTAAATTGGCTACTGCAAGGATAATAGGATTAATGACACCATCACCACAACCCAGAGAACTGGCTGGCATCTTGCCCAGAGGGGAACAATTGTTGTTATTTGAATAAAAATAAAAGGATATGGTGCAAGAGCTTGAGGATTTTGCTTCCTCCCCTTTATCTCAGAATATTCTTCTGAGTTCTCTGAGTATTTCCTTTTAATTAGTTTCCAATAGGGACAAAAACACCTTTTAGGATTACGATGAGGATCAAATAGGTAATACCTGTGCATGTAGCCCTTAAAATGTTGGCTGGGAAATAGCAGTATCCAGCTATTGTTTCTATTTTTCCTAGTCAGGGATCTCCAGAAAAACAAAACCAATATGATGGAAGCAGGTGGCAAATAGGTAGGTAGATAATAGATAGATAAGTAGATAGATAGATAGATAGATAGATAGATAGATAGATAGATAGATAGACTGATAGATATAAAATAGTAAGGAATTCTTCATTTTAAGGAATAATTGTAGGGACTGGCAAATTAACAGGACAGCAGTCTAGAGACTCAGAGAGAAACTGAACTTCAGTCTTGAGTACAAAAGCAGTCTGCAGGCAGGATTTCTTCTCCCTTAGGGGAACTCAGTCTTTCTCTTAAGGCCTTCAATAGATTGGATAAGGATCATTACATTATTAGGGATAACATGCTGTACTTAAAAGCTACCAGTTTAAGCCAGGCGTGGTGGTGCACGCCTATAATCCCAGTACTTGGCAGACTGAGACAGGGGGATCACAGGTTCCAGATCAGCCTCAGCAACATATTGAGACTCTCAGCAACTTAGCAAGACCCTGTTTCAAAACAAAAAAATAAAAAAGGGTTGAAAGTGTAGCTTGGAGGTATGATAACCCTGGGTTCAATTCCCAGTTTCACACACACACACACACACACACACACACACACACACACACGCATCAAATCAACTGGTTTAATTGTTATTGTCACAGCAATATTTAGACTGGTGTTGTTGACCAAACATCTCAGAACCATAACCTGAAATCAAACATCTACTTAGCAACAATACAAACAAGCTATCTTATCACAAAAGTAATCTGGTGTCTCCTTTGAATATTTCCTTCAATCAACCAATTTGATATAATAGTCAATTCAACATTATGCTAAAACCTACATTTCCCTTACAAAAATCACATTTCCTTTTACTCTTCTGAGTCTCCTACCTGTCCTCTCTAGCTCTGTGAACCTCCCCTTGCAAAGCTAACCACGACCACAATGTTCTCTTAGCAGAGAGAGCCAGCTGTTAGAGGGGGAGGGCCTCAAAACCCCAATCTCCTTATGAGTCATCCTGTACCAGGAGCCTGTTTTCTGTGATGAGTGGTAATTTTCCTCTTCAGAGGCATCCCTGTGTGGACCTTCACTTGTACCAAAACCCACCTGGTCCTCCTCCATCTTTGATTTCCTACAAAACAAGCTCAAACGAACAAAAATTTAAAAAAAAATGTGTGGCCACTCCCGGCTGAAAAACGAAAGTCAGGTTTTGGCCTGGGTGGTCTTAATGAGGACAGTACAGCAGCATTCAGGGCTTTTCTCCAGGGGACTGAGCTGCCACTGAGAGCCCTGGGTGGCTTCTGTTTACAAGTGAGGCTGGCAGATGGAAAAGCTAATTCCCACTGGGAGTAAAAAGCCACCCTGCCCCACCGCATGCTGCCCATTCCCAGAAGGTGGCCAGATGACAGTCTGCTCTGCTCCCCAGACACCACAGAGGCTCTGAGTGAGCCAACTGCAGCCTGGTCCAACATGCACTAAGGCCACTTTTCACACTTAGGGTGTGTGTGTGTGTGTGTGTATGTGTGTGTGTTTATGGTACTAGGGATTGAACCCAGGGACATTCTACCACTGAGCAACACCTTCAACCTTATTTTATTTATTTATTTTTTTAAGTTTGAGACAAGTCACCATACACTGTCTTTGAAGCTGTAATCTTCCTCTCTGGGCCTCTCGAGTACAGGGGATTGCAGGTGTGCACACCGGTGCCCAGCTTCACAATTAAGCTCTTTATAGTCAATGCTCATCGTGCTTTCTGGTGATAGATTTTTAATTAGTCAAGCAATTGGAAGTTGTTTTTATGATCCAGCATTGTCCAGTGTTCTGAGAGAAACTACTGCCCCATGGATGTCAATTGGGGTTCTCAGAGGGGAGGAAAAAAAAGATTTTATCATCATATGAATTTGGGGAAAAGGTCACAATGAAATTCAACTGATTTCTTTGCTGCATGAATCCGTAAGTCTTTAGTACTTTGATGTCCTCGATAACCTCCATTTTTTTTAACAGTATGTCTATCAATTCCAAGTACACTATGTTTAGGCAGAATATATTTGGGGAAACATTATCTTAGATAATCATAGTAACTTTCATTAGCTAGACTTAAGGAGTGCTTACTAGATTGTAAAGTACTGTGCTAGACACTTAACTGCTTTGTCTCATTTCATCTTTGCAATGTCTCTAGGAAGTGGGACTTATTGTCATTGTTGCACAGTAGCATAGAGAATTTAAGTAATTGGCCCACGGTGACAGGACCAGTCATAAATACCAATTTGTATCCAGGTCTGTCCAATTCCAAAGTCTATGTGCTTAACCAGTAAGCTACATTTGTTATAGTACTTGAGAATATTTAACTTATGAAACAATCCCTGGCATTACATTGTTAACATGTACTTTCTTCATGCTCTATGAACTATATCTTCTGATTCTCTGAGATTCAGCCTGGCAGATCCTTCTATCAGTCAGCATTGCCATACCATGATACTGCGACTGTCAACCAAAGAGAGCCAACCTCTGCATCTCTGGCCATGCATGTTATTTTTTCCTTATGGCTTCTCTGACATTTCTATGCATCAAGACGTATCTAAGTGATGGCCTACATTTTCTTCAAAGGAACAACAGAGGGCACCAAGCTGGATGTTAAAATGAAAGCTAGATGTCTCATTCAAGTAGATTATTGGGTAACTGGAAGTTGGTGGAAATTCTTTGGCAAATGAAAGGCATCACAGTGGCCTATGATAAGTGACAAGTCATTGTGTGAAGCTCTGGCCAGAGGCTTGACAAGATGTTGGAGAATGTGAAGGGAAGGAAAGAGCTAATGCCAAAGAACTTGCTGGTACATCCCTCCCATGGACTTCCCTGATTCCTCCCACTGAAGGATCTCATCTCCTGTGAGGATAGAACAGCCTTGTGCTGACTCTTTTAGCAGCTTCCAAATTTCTCTGTCCAGGAACCTGCTGTCTTCCAGCATTGTTCTACCCTAACCCTCTGTACGAGGGTTTCTCTGTAAGAGAAACTTACAATGATATCATTTTGCATGTCAAAGGATGATTATCTATTAGAACTAGCACAGTGATAATTTTACTCAGCAAGGGTCATGACACCATGTTTCATGGACAGCATGCCCAGTTGAGACATTTTTCCATTTCTCGAAATAGTGGAAAGAAAATTGGTAGATCTGGAGGATGAGGTTTGGGGAAACCCTACTCCTACAAATTCCTCTTTTAAAGTATCCTGTCACCTCTTCCATTCAAAGGGGGTAGGAAGGAGATTAAAGGTGGAAGAACAGAGGAAGACAGCAAATTTTTGTTGCTCTGAGACTCAAATAGAAATGTGATGGAATCGGATGCAGCACAGAAAGCAGAGGACTGAAAAGAGCTCTGTGTGTCTCATCTGGTGAGTGGAGAGCAAAGGCAGTGCCATTTTAGTAAACTAGTGCTGGGGCTGGTGACTGCCAAGACTAGCAGCTCTCAGAGACCAACTCTAGCAAAGAAGCAGAATCTTGTCAGGGATTGCATGAAACCATTATCAAAAGCAATCATATTTGTCTCTCCACATTCAAATACCTCATGACTGTGACTCTCCCAACCACCCAGCCAAACCACTGACGGAACTCCTAAGGCTGCAGCTGAACTCAGACCAAGAAATGACAGGACCTTCCTGCAAGGAACCCAGTGGCTATAACCAGCTTCCTCAAGACCACTGTGCATCTACAAATCACCCAGTGAACTCCTTTCAGCTGAACGTGTTCCTTCATGCAGATACCTGAGCAGCACTCATCAAGACCATCAGTTTACAAACCATCCCAGCAGGACTCTGAGCAGCTACAGGGACTTGCATGGCAACAAACAGACCCAAGAGGGCAGGGGCTAGAGTTAGACATAGCAAAAACATGAATCCCTAGGGCTGATGGGACCTAGGGTGGGCAGTTTGCCTCACCCCTTCAAGGTCTCCAGAAATCACCACAGGACCACCAGCAGTGGTTTCTGTAAGGAAAAATAACTCAGCTAACAATGCTGCAGGCTTGAAATGATGTAAACTTCTGCCTGTGGTGTTTGGACACCACAAGCACCAATGCTGGAAGGCAACAAAGTTTCATGGGATCGCAGCTGCCCAGAGCAGCAGCGCTGTCCCTAGGACTAAATAACTGAGCCACTCAAGCCCTTGGATTGGAAAGGTACCATTTCTCCTTGCCAGAGCTTGGACTATGAAAGCATGGAGACCAGGGGCTAGTAGGGGCTCATGTGACCACAGCTAAAGGCTGGGAACAAAACATTCTCTCTGCCAGCAGTTTGGGCCAGGTGTGCATGCATGCCAGTGACTGACAGCTCTCCATGTGATTGAAACCAGCAGATCAGTGTTGGTGTCCCTGGGCCATCAGAGCTCAGCCAGTGGGGCCACAAGCTCAGAACATAGTAATCTCTGACCCTGCTGAGCTTAGGCTCAGTGAGCACAGAGGCCAGAGGTCAGCACTCTGCAGTTTCATAAGTTTACAACCAGCAGACAAGCAGTGGAGTATGTGGGGAATTAAATCCTATCGAGCAGGCTTCAGGCTCTGAATGGAACATCGCAGTCTCTGGCCCTAAGAAGTTTGGGTCTGGAGAGGACAGTGACCTGCAGTCAATCAGAGACTCTTGATTGCCTGTACTAAGAACTATGTCGTGTTAAAAAGACTCTGGGGGACAAACTCAAAAGTTTGATTATACGAGACAGACTCATAGAGGAAAATACATATACCCAGCATAGGCCTTAGTACAAAGGGATAACAAATAGACACAGGACTCTCACTCAAAGAGGGAGAGGATGCCAAGACAACAGAAATACAAATCTGAGAATTCTTAAAACATGAGGATGGTGACCAGTCAGGAAACAAAAACTCCCACAACTCAATAACAAAGGAGATCACCAATGCTAACCTGCAGAAAATGCCAGGAAGGAGAAGAATTCAGAATTTTGATTTTTAATATGATCAAAGGACTCAGAATGAAATCAGAAAAAAATGTACTGGAAATGAAAGCACATATGAATAGAGAAATTGAGACTCTAAGTAAGAACAACAAAAAAAAGAGGCTTTGAACAAAATAAAGGAGATAATAAATGAATTAAAGACTTCAATAGAAACCCCCTCTGATAGGCTAAATCACATGGATAATAGAGTCTCACTCTTGGAAGACAGCTCATTTTAAACTGACCACATAATATAGTCAACAACATAGAGAAGACAATACACACAATATAGTCAACAATATAGAGAAGATAATATAATAACATGACCAGGACATCCAAGAAATATGGGATATTATGAAACTACCTAGCTTATGAATAATAGGCATCAAAGAAGGTCTAGAAACACAAACCAAGAGTATTAGAAACCTCTTCAGAGAAATACTATCAGAGATTTTCCCAAACAAAGAAAAAAAAATTAAACAAGAGACATTCAGAACACCAACAAAATAAGATAAAAGAAGAACTTCTCCATTCTCCATAATAATCAAAATGACTAGAAGCCAAGGAAAGAATCTTAAATGAATTGAGAACAAAAGAATGGGTGACATTCAGTGACAAAGCAATAAGAATCACCCTAGACTTCTCAATCCAAGTCATAAAAGTCAGGAGAGACTTGTATGATGTACTCCAAACCCTGAAAGAAAACAACTTCCAACAGACACTGCTATATCCAGCAATGATATAATTTAAAATTTACAGAAAAGTAAAAACTTCCCCAAACAAATAGAAACTGAAAGAATTCATGATTGCTAAGCTGGTACTAGAGGTAATACTTAAAGAAATAAGATAGAAAGAAAGAAAGAAATACAGGAATCAGAGGAGGAACAAACTAAGCAAAAGAGAAATAAGACTATAAAAGCAGAAAAATATAACTCAAAAAGACGGGAAACGAAAATCAACTTTCAATAATAGCATCAAATGTTAAAGGTCTAAACTCCCCAATTAAAAGGTGTATAATGACAATGTGGGTTAAAGATCATAATCCAACTATATGCTGCTTGCAGGAAACTCACCATACAGGCAAAGATATCCATAGGCTAAAGGTAAAAGGAAGAAAAAAGATATACCATGCAAATGAAAAAAAAAAAAAAAAAAAAACAGAAGTAGCAACACTCATTTCCAACAAAACAAACTTTAAGCTAAAACTTAGACAAAGTGGGTCACTTCTTACTAATAAAAGGAACAATTCAATAAGAAGATGTAATGATAAACATTTATGCCCCAAATGTGGTGTACCCACTTTCGTTAAACAAACTCTTAGGGACATTAGGTCTCAAATAGACCCCAAAACAATATTATTGGAAGATTTCAACACACCACTCACACCACTAGATAGATCTTCCAGGAAAAAGATAAGACTTTTTAGAGCTAAAGAACACTATAAACCAAATGAACCTAATAGACATATACAGAATATTTCAACCAACAACAGCTGAATACACATTCTTCTCTGCTACTTATGGAACTTTCTACAAAATAGACCTGGGCCACAAAGCATGTACCAACAAATTCAAAAAATATAATTCCTTGCATCTTTTCAGATCATAATGGAGTGAAAGTAGAAATCAGCAACATGAAGACCAAAAGAAATTACATAAATACATGGAGACTGAATGATACACCTTTGAATGAGGACTGAATCACAGAATAAATCAGGAGAGAAATTTAAGAAAAACCTCCTAGAATTAAACAAAAATTGAGACAAAAAATACCAAAACCTATGGGACACACTGAAAGTGTTTGTTTTTTTTGTTTGTTCTTTTTTTTTTGCGGTACTGGGGATTGAACTCAGAGGCATTCTACCTCCGAGCTATACCCCCAGCCCTATTTTTTATTCTTTATTTTGAAACCAAGTCTCGCTAAGTTGCGGAGTGCCTCATTAGGTAGCTGAGGCTGGCCGCGAACCCAGATCCTCCAGTCTCAGCCTCCCGAATGCTGGGATTACAAGCGTGCGCCACCACGCCCGGCTCTGAAAGTGGTTTTTAAGAGGTACAGCTGTAGTATTGAATGCCCACCAAAGAGAAACAGAAAGTCATCAAATAAACAACTCAATGACTCATCTCAAGAACCTGGAAAAACAGGAACAGACTAATCCCAAAACCAATGGAAGGCAGGAGATAATTAAAATCAGAGCAGAAATCAATTAAATAAAGAACAACAACAACAACAAGTAGAAAATATCAACAAACCAAAAACTGGTTCTTTAAAAAGATTAACAAGTTGACAAACCTTTAGTCAAATTAACCAAAAGAAATAGAGAAGCAGCCTAAATTACTTAGATCAGAAATGAAAAAAGAGACATTACTACACATAGTGGGGAAATCCAGAGGACCATTAGAAACTATTTTGAAAATTTATATTCCAATAAATTGGAAAATATAGAAGAAATCAACAGATTTCTAGACACATACAACCTACTTAAATTGAAGCAAGAAGATATAGAAAACCTAACCGGACCAGTAGCAAGTAAAAAGATAGAAACAGCAATAAGAAGCCTTCCATCAAAGAAAAGCCCAGGTTCAGGTGGATTCTAAGTTGAATTCTACAAAACCTTTACAGAAGGCCTAAACCAAATACTTCACAAGATATTCCATGAAATCCAAAGGTGGGATCCATCCAAATTCCTTCTATGAGGCAAGAATTGCTTTAATACCAAAACCGAATTAAGATCTCTCAAGAAAAGAAAATTATAGACCAATATTCTTGATTAAAATAGATGCAAAAATTATAAACAAAATACTAGCGCTACACATGCAAAACCATATCAAGAAAATTGTACACCAAGACCAATTGGTTTCATTCTAAGGATGCAAGGCTGGTTCAACATATGCAAATCAGTACATGTCATTCACCACATATTTAGAACTAAGGACAAAAGTCACATGATCATCTCAATAGATGTTGAAAAAGCATTTGACAAAACCCAACATCCATTCACATTAAAAACATGTAGAAAATTAGAATAGAAGGGATTTACTTAACATCATTAAGTCAATATACAATAAACCCAAAGCCAACATCATATTGAATGGGGAAAAACTGTGAGAATTCCCTTCAAAATCAGGAACAGGATAAGTATGCCCACTATCACCATTCCTTTTCAATATAATACTCGAGACTCTTTCCAGAGTAATAAGGCAAGAGAAGGATATCAAAGGAATTCAAATAGGAAAAAAAAAAGAACTGAAATTATCTCTATTTGTAGATGACATGATCCTATATATAGAAGACCCAAAAAAACTTATACAGCTGAATTTAACAAAAACAGCAAAGTAGCAGGATACAAAATCAATCTAAAAAAAGCAGCAGCTTTTCTATATGACAACCATGATTCCACCAAAAAAGAAATCCAGAAAACAATTCCATTCACAATCATCTCAAAACCAAAAAAATACCTAGGAATAAACCTAATGAAGGAGGCAAGAGGCCTCTACAATGATAATTATAAAACACTAGAGAAAGAAATCGAAGATCTTAGAAGATGGAAAGATTTCCCTTGCTCTTGGATAAGGAGAATAAATATTATCAAAATGGCTTTTCTATCACAAGTGATCTATGGAGCCAATGCAATACCTATCAAAATACCAATGTATTCACAGACTTAGAAAAATCAGTCCTAAATTTCATATGGAGAAACAAAAGACCCAGAATAGCCAAGCAATTCTCAGCAACAAGAACCATGCAGCAGCAGTAAGAAGGAGGCATCATAACTTTTTACTTCAAATTATACTACAGAGATATAGTAACAAAAACAACATGGTATTGGTACAAAAACAGATATATAGACCAATGGAACAGAATAGAAGATACAGAAATAAATTCATACACTTAGAGCCAATTGATTTTCAACAAAGATGCCAAAGACATACATTGGAGAAGAGACAGCCTTTTCAACAAATGGTGTTGGGAAAACTGGTTATCCATTTGTAGAAAATGAAATTAAATACCTAACTCTCACCCTGCCTAAGAATCAACTCTAGATGGATCAAAGACCTGGAAATTAGACAAAAGACTTTGAAATTACTAGAGGAGGGTACAAGTCCAACACTCCAGCATATAGTAACTTGTAGAAACTTTCTCAATAAGATCCTCAAAGCTCAGGTAATCAAAATAAGAATTAATAAATGAGATAAGAGTAAACTAAAAGGTTTCTGCTTTTCAAAGGAAATCATCAAGAGTCTAAAAACAGAGCCTACAGGATGGGCAAAGACCTTTGCCACCTAGTCCTCTCATAGATGTCTAATATCCAGAATACACAAAGTGCTTAAAGGACATAACATTAAAAAACAACCCACTCAGTAAATGGGCAACTAAACTAAATAAATACCTCACAAAAGAAGAAATACAAATGGCCAATAAATACATGAAAAAATGTTCAACATCATTAGCAATTAGGGAGATGCAAATTAAAACTACACTGAAATTCCATCTAACCCCAATCAGAATGGCAATTATCAAGAAATCAAACAACAATAAATGCTGGTGAGGATAGGAAACAGGAACTCTTCTGCACTATTGGTGGGATTGAAAATTAATTCAGCCCAGCCACTATGGAGATCAGTGTGGAAACTCCTCAGAGAATTGGGAATGGGTCCACCATATGATCGAGCTATACCACTCCTGGGTATCTTTACAAAGGGACTAAAACCAGAATACTAGAGTAATACATGCATATCCATGTTTATAGTAGCACAACTCACAATAGCGGCATTCGGGAACCAACCTAGGGGGTCCATCAACAGATTACAAAATTATAAGATGTATGCACAATGGAATTCTACTCAGCAATAAAGAACAAAATTATGTCATTTGCAGGAAAATGGAAGGACCTGAAGAACATTATGTTAAGTGAGATTAGCCAGTCACAGAAAGTTAAGGGTCATATGTTTTTCTCTCATATGTGGAAGCTATGGAGTAATTGAAATATAAGTGAGACTTTAGATAATGGAGGAGAAACCAGTGGAGCCAGGGAGGTGGAGGTGGTCTAGAGGAAGGAGAAGGGGGTGAGAGGGAGAACCAGTGAAAGAATCACTTCCTCTCTGCTTCACGTGGTCCTTCATCCTCTAGCATCGAATCTGGACGTATTCTCGTCATAACCTCAGAATCAAAGAGCAAGCCTCACTGTGTAGGGTCTTTAAAATTCTCTGGTGGCAGCACATTTGTTATCATCCCATTGGCCAAAATAAGTCTCAAAGATGAGCTCAAGGTCAGACTGGAAAAGACTACAAATTGACAAGGGAAAAGCAAGGAGGCAGGGAGGCAATTAAAGGGGGTTGTTAATTCCATCAATGAATACACCAGCTTTGAAGTTCTGCACATGAATCAGTCTATGGAAAGTGCCACAGTAGGTCCAACTATAACATATATATTATAATTCATAATACATATGTACTATAATAGGTAAAAAAAAATATATATATATATATATATCTCTTGATTTCCATTTGAATCTCATGGTAAACAAAACTATAGAAAGTGACTAGGATAGAGATAAGAAGAATTATACTAACCTAGGCCTTCGGTAACTCACAATTCCAAAATTAGCTCAAGATCCAATTCAGAATACTAGAATCCCTTCATAAAACTTTGATCAACTAAAAGATTGCCACACTGATGGGGATCAGGATACATCACCCCCAACATATGTGACTTTGGCATAGGGATTATTATAAACTGAAGACATTTGAATTTCAGCAGAGCAAAAAGAAGCCTGGTTGGAACTTCCCTTATCTGTAAAAACAGCGATTTCTGGGAAATGAGGCTGCCATAAACTCCCTCCTTAGGGTGAGTCTGATGCCAGGAGAAATACCAAAAGCAAACTTGCCATAAATCCCCATTGTGGAGGAGTTTTAGATCCCTGGAGGAGATGGAAAGATAAATCATACTTCTAGAGACAAACATTAGCACAAACTTATAGCTCTCATTTGTTCCCCTAAAAGATCATTTTTCTTTCCTTAAAAGAAAAACAATTGTTTTAACCATAGAAGCATTTTCTCCCCACACCCCCACCTTTCCTCTACTAAATTAGGTTTATAAGCCCCCAATTTTTATCACCCCTTTGAGTTACACATTAATGAGCACACTCACATCTATATATGTTGTTTGCATAAATTCACTTTTTCTCCCATTAATCTCTCTTTTGTGACTTTAACTCACTGGCCTTAGCCCTAAATAAGAGGGTAAAGGAAAAGGTTTTTTTCTTCCCTACAGTAACATCCCTATGAACCCACCTTAGTCAGGATCCACACTCTTAAGTATGACCTTAACATTTAAATTACTTGAGTTGGAGGCTTTTGTTGCTTACATCTAATCACATTTTAAGAGGTTGAGTATGTGTTTGATTTGCCTATTTAACAGCTAAAGAAAGTGTTTGAAGGAGCAACTAGACATAGGAATCTGGATTTGAGTGAAGAGGTCTAGACAGGAGATACAGATTCCAAGTTCAAAGTCATTGATGCTACTTCAAGTCACATGACTGAATAAACTCACTTTGTAAATGTAAATAAAACACAAAAGAGTCTTTGGGATATAATAGAGCTGCACAAAGTTTTGGGGGGAACTCTAATATTTTGAGGTTGAGCAAAGAAATGGAAATGGGGAAGTAATCGATGATACAGAAGGAAAACGAAGAGTGTGGCATTATAGAAGCCCAAAGAGGAAGGAAGGGACTTCAGGAGGGGAGAAAAATTGTATTGTTTGGAGGACTTCGGAGAAGCCATGCTCTCTAGCCCTTTCCTATTTGGAGAGCTTCTTCTCTTGCTACAACCAGCACCTTCGCCCTCTAGACTCTAAGTTACTGAACTTTATTCTCCTCTGTCTTTACCTCCAGGCCACATTCTCCTTTGTCTCTTTGACTGCCCCTATATTGCAATCTAAATAATTCCTCCTCCTGTCTCATCTCCCCAACATCAGGTCTCAGCTGAGACAGGGCAGACAGGACAGGGGCCCCTTCCTGTGTCTCCTAAGGACCCTGTTCTTCCCCTCACAAAGGCTGTACAGGATGATAACTTTTCCCTGTCCTTTTGACTAAGTTCTGTGAGGTCAAACTCGGGCCATGTATTTTGCTTTCAACTATCTTTAGCACATATTGCAGCACCTAGAGGTGCTAAGAAAGATTCTGAACACAAACAAATGGGAACACAAATGCAGAGTACAGCTCTGCTATACCATGTAGCTGGCCCACATACTGAACAGGAGACCAAATCCTTGTAGGGAACTCTTCTCCCATGAGTCTCCCATGTTCGTGGTCAATAAAATCTAGCCCATTTCAAATAAATGGAGGGAATTCTAGTATGAATTAGTGAGAAATTATAGTCTTAAAAGAAGTTCTGGTTCTTTCAAGAAAGTCCTAAAAGATCTTTTCAGTCTAAACTATTGCTTTGTAAATTGTTCCCTAATTATTTGCCTTTAAAGGATGTTAAAATAGTTTTAACTTTGATCAAAGCTCTTTCTTAAGCAAATGAAGCAACAGTCCTGAAAATGAGTTCATACCAATCCTTTGGTTAGCAAACTCTACTTGCTACATACAGATAGAGCAGAGGTAAACATTAATCCAGCAACCAGAAAAAAAAACTGAATTGTTTAAATCCTGGATCAAGATTCCAAAGATCTCCATACTTTAAGAAACATAACCAGGCATGGTGGCACACCCCTGTAATTCTAGTACTTGGGGGGCTGAGACAGGATAACCATAGATTTGGAGCCAGCCTCAGCAACTTAGAGAGGTTCTTAGCAACTTAAGAAGACTCTGTTTGCAAAACAAAACAGGGCTGGGGGTGTAGCTACAAATTAGAATGTCCCTGGGTTCAGTCCTCAGCACTACACACACACACACACACACACACACACACGCACACACAAAATAAATAAATAAATAAATAAATAAATAAATAAATAAATAAATAAATAGGTAAGAAATGGGGGCAAGTGAAGAGGATCTCAGATTACATTATTTTAAAAGCCTATATCTTTTTGTGTATGTGGTACTGGGGATTGAACCCAGAGGCAATCTACTTCTGATCTATATCCTCACCCTTTTGTTGTTATTGTTGTTATTTGTTTTGAAACAGGGCCTCACTAGGTTTCTGAGAGTCTCACTAAATTACTAAGGCTGGCCTTGAACCTGCAATCCTCCTGTCTCAGTCTCCCAAGTATACTGAGATTATAGGCATACACCAGCATGCCAGGCTAAAAGTCTATATCTTGTTATATATAAAACATCAAAGCAATGAGTCTGATTTATAGATACTATCTTTAGAAATAGGAAGTCAGAATATATACATACCATAAATATAATACCATTATATACCATATACATGTTTCTTCCCCTTCCTTCCTGAGGATTACACTGTCATATTTTAAAAGTTACAAAAATGATTAGAAATATAGAGAGAAACTAGCTTATTTTAGGCATTTCGTTTCTAGGTTTTCCTAAACTTTAAAATATGTTGGGGGGGGGGAGTCACTTAGTTTCCAACTGTTCCTTGGCATTAACCCGTCAAAGGGTGGCTTTCTTTTTCTTTTTTTAAACACAGAGTCTATTTAGGTAAAGGATGACTTGGAGATTGAAATACCTTGTTGCAGTTGGAGCGATGTGAGACAGAAGAGGTGCTGGGCTGCAGGGCTCCAGCTCTCTCTGTGCAGCTGGATTAGGCTAGGCGGCTATTATCCCAGCAGTTGTCGGCACTAGGCTCAGGGACATGTGATAAACAAGCTGACCGCAGCCCTTGCTGACACAGACTGTATTAACAATAACACTCAAACAAACCCGCCCTAGCCAGCTCCTCTTCCCAACTCCAGGCGTATGAAGTGGAAAAACGATTCTAAGACAATACCTCTGGTTTCAAGAATCTTTGTGAAGAGTCAGTTCCTAAAAGAGTTTTGAGTGTTGTAACAAGGAAAGGCCAGATGCTGGAAAAGAAAGATTCCACTTAGATAATTAGTTCATTTCAAGCACAACTCCAAAGCGACATGACGTGGGACTCCTTTGGGCCCTTGGCATAAATGCAGATTTATGGCTATGTTCTATAGCAGATGTGAGTTCTTGGGATATTATATAAAGGAACACATGTACTCTGACATTTAAAGAGATTGTCTAAGATCGGTAATTACGAAAAGGAATGGGTGCGATGTGACTTATGCCACGGGCTCTTCAGGTATGGCCTGTCCTCAGATGTACTGATAATAGACTCCAGCGAAAAATCTTGGGGAAATCCATCTTGTAACAAATATTTCTCATTTTGACCCCAGGCCAGTCTCTAAAATAGCTGTAGGCTACAGGTCCCGAGTTCTGTATTTCCTGAAGGTAGGAAAAATGTCCTGCTTGAGTTGAGAAAGTGCAGAGGCTCTGGGGGGCACAATCTGAAGTGTTGGGGAGAAGGTGTAGATGAGGACTGTATCTTAAATGCATAGCAGTTCTTAACAAAGTTCAAGCAGATCTATAAAAAGAGGATTCCCCTGGCCTCTCTGTAGCACAATCAAAGGCAACAAGACACTCACTTGGGTCCTCCCTGTGACCCATCGCCAGGATTGCCTTTCCCTGTCCTGATGGGATAGGAAGACCTCAGTCCTCCCTGGGCACACACAGGTGGCACACTAGCCTTCCCTGTGCACTACCCCAGGTTCATAGAAACTGTAAATTTTGCACTCTTCTGAGTTTGCCCCTTTCATTCCTTCTCATGGGGTGTGCAGGTTGAGGAGATTATTAAACTTGTTTTGACTTTACTCCTATCTGGTAAAAATCAGAGTTTCTAGAGAGGAGCTTGTTCAGTTACCTTCCCCTTCAGAAATAACACATTGTTTTGGTTGTTTTTTGTTTGTTTTTGTTTTTGTATGGTACTGGGAATTGAACCCAGGGGCATTCTAACTCTGAGCTACACTCCCAGCATATTTTATTTTTTAATTTGAAACAGGGTCTCACTAAATGAGAGAGGGCCTCATTAAGTCGCTGAAGCTGGCCTCAAACCTACGATCCTCCTGTACTCTCTCAAGTCCTAGGATTACAGATATGCACCAGCACATTGGTCTTGTTACATTGATTTCACAAATGTCTCCAGGAGGCCTTGTTTTCCTACTTGCATTATTTAGAGCTTCTGTTTCTTCATCTGTGGAGTGGGGTTACAGTGATTCACTCACAGAATTGTTATGAAGCTTGAAGGGAGAAACTATGAGTGTGACGGTGCTTTGTAAACTGGAGTGTGCTATACCAGCGTCATTGGTAAGACCTGTTGATCAACAGGCAAATTTACGCATGTAGGTTTAAGAAGTAGGTTCTGGGAATGTGCATTCTCAGTCTTTTCCCATTTGTATGAACTTTCCTAAGTTCATTAACCTCTCACTGCCTTTTCTTATCTATAGAATTAGAAAAAAAAATAATACCTATTCTTATCAGACTATTGCAGGAACTAAAAATATCCCATATTACACTTAGCATAGTGGCCATCACAGAGTAGAAGCTTTTAAAATGGTAATTGGAACCTTGTAGTGACCTAGAAGACATTTGTACAAACTGGAATACCCCTTTCTTCCCTAGCTTGTTAAGAATTGTTCTTTCTTGCTCATAAATTGAATCTCTACCTCAGTTACTATTAATAGTGTATAAGGGTGTGGCTCACCAGGCTGAGATGATCAAGGCATGAAAATAAAGAAGTCATGGTATAAAGAAGTCATGGTCTGTCTCAGAATGCTTTACTTGCATTTATATAAGGAGTATTATTTTGATTCCCTACACTAAAAAATGGTATCAAAGAAACTTAGGAAAGAAATAAGTAAAGCAAATCATTCCAGCTTTCCTAATATGCAGCTTCTATTTCATTTAAGAAAGAAAAAGTAAGGTAGCTTTCAGAGTCACTTTCAGATCTGTTAAAGGGGAGGAGGGAGAGAGAGAAAATTCCAAAAGAAGTAGAGAAGGTTAAGCAGTAGTCTTCCATAAGGTTAAGTATCTCCATCATCAAAGTTTGTGAAACACAGTCCTATTGCACATTCTACCCACAGGCTTAAGCGAGGATATTCTCTGGGCATACAGTCCACGGGAGTAACTCAAGACAGATACTTCCAACCATGCACTTGAACAGGCCCCAAGATGGAAGGGAGTATGTATACATTTGCTGTCATTGTGGAATAAGATGCCTCATCACTCCATGTAATCTCAGTCTCTCTCTCCTCACTCTTCTGTCTCCAATCTCTCTCTCTCTCTCTCTCTCTCTCTCTCTCTCTCTCTCTCTCTCTCTCTCTCTCTTTCTCTCTGTCTCTCTCTCGTACACACACACACACACACACACACACACACACGCAATATATATTCACTCTTGCCAGGATTTTCCTATTTGTTTGTTTGCCTTTTCTATACGTTAACATGGCAACACAGAAACAGAACTTGCTGGACAGTTGTTCCTCAGATATCATTTTACCAAGCAGTGGGGTGCTGCCAAGCTTGGCCCCAGACCTAGCGACCCGACCCCAGTTCAAGTTCAAGTGTTCCTATTTTAACAGCCCTTAGAGCTTTCCTGTTTGACAGTTTGCAAACAAACACATGGAGAAGACCCCCCCCCAAAAAAAAATGCAGAGACTGAAAATAGATCTCGCCCGCCTCCCCCAGCCCCGACCCATGTCCATGCTGACCACTCTGAGTACTGTGCAGAGAATGATTCTGAGACCATTTGCAAACTCAGAAGTGGTGTGATCTCTACAGAAGGACTACTGTGGGCTCCAAAAGTGGGACTGGTGAGATGCAGGTAACCGATCTGCCATCTATGAGTGATGGTTTTTGTTTGTCTTTATTTTTGCTTTTTTTTTTTTTTTAGTGCTCACAAGTTTATATTTGTAGATTTAATAAAGATTCTTGTATATTTTCTAAATACACAGACAAAATAGCTTTGGAAGTGTACATACATGTCTTAGGATACTTATATTAGGTAGGTAAAAATTTTTTAAAGAATGGTCTTCATAAAATATCTTCCTAGAGAGCTTATGAACTATATTTTTATTAAATAGACACATAATCACAAAAATATAGCATCAGTGCTATTGTCACTTAAGAATTGATGCCATCTGTAACATATTGGTGTTTGGGTCACACTCTCACCATGTATCCAGAAAGACGTTGCCTAGAGGATTTCCTCATACCAACCCTGCATTGGAAGAAGTATCTATACCTTCTGGTTTGTATTCTTCCAGCTCTCCTTCCCAAAAGGGGCTACCCCATGATGTGGAACTAACTTCTAGGCAAGCAGCCAGCAGACATCCTTAAGAAACTGACCCAGTTCATAAACTCCCCCCTCCCTTTTTTTTTTTTTTTTTTTGCGGTACTGGGGATGGAACCTGGGGGCATTCTTCTACCTCCGAGCTACACCCCCAGCCCTAGTTTTTTTATTCTTTATTTTGAAACAGGGTAGAGTCTCACTAAGTTGCCGAGAGCCTCACGAAGTCGTTGAGGCTGGCCACAAACCTGGATCCTTCAGTCTCAGCCTCCCAAATGCTGGGATTATAAGTATGCACCACCATGCCCGGCTCATAAACTTCCACTTTCTTAATTAAAATTACTATTACCTCTGCAGAAGAAGCAATCCCCTTTGAGACCCTGGATTCTTTTTAGACTCTGCCTCCCTTTGCACATAGATTACAGACTGCAGCTTCAGCCCTGTTAAGGCTCCCACAGTACAAGGGGCCCAAGAGGCCACAGAAGAGGGGAGTGACAGGTGGTGAAACATACCTCCCCTTGTGCCAAAATCATGCTGTTGTCCACCCCCTGGGCCTCTGTTTCCTCTCAGGCACCAATCCTACCTTGCCCTGGGCACACAGGAGGCCCAGAGGGGACAGAAACTCATCTTCACTGCAGGTACAAAGCAGATGGAACTTGTTAGCTTGAAGTGAGAGAAGTGAAAATAAAGTCATTTTGTGACATTTCCCTGTCCCTTTATATAGGTCTAGCTACTTGGGTACTCTCCTGTGGCTTCTTCCTATGTGTTCTAGAATATATATATATATGATACAGACTCATGAGCCATCACTGCTACCATGAAAATTTTAAGAAGGCAAAACATTCAGGGAACTTCAAGAACAACAACAAAAAAGGATTATCATGTAAAATTAAGACTACAATTAATACATCTTGAGCTATTTGGCAAGTCTCAGGGAAGGAAGCTCCTGGCTTCTTACATAACATATAGATTGATAAGCCATTTTCAGGGAGATTTGAGAAATAGGTAATTCATCTGATTCAGGGAAAAAAAGAAGGTATCTTTCTTACATTAAATCCATTTACCTCTCAACTTGCCAAGTAAGGAAAATAATAATTTGCTTTTCTTTCATTTTTCAGCCACATATGACAAATATATGGTCTCCAATCCCTGGGATTGGGTTAAACTACTATAAATAGTCCTCATATAATCTACTCTGACTTTTAGATCCTGTTACTTACATTTAGGAATTTCTTTTTTCCTTTCTAAAATTTATATTAAAAATTTAAAAAACAACTTTGTTAGTTAAGTTTCTGAGTTAAATTTTTCTCTTTTAAATGAATCCCAGGCCTAATAATGCAAAGTCTACAGAACCAGGTCTAGGTGAAAGCCCTGGGATAAATACCTGCTTGTGACGCTAAAAGCCAATCAAATAGCTTGGACACCATTGGTTAGCAAACATAAGTTTAGTAATACTGGAAAACCCTATCCAAGGAACTGTGGTATTGCTCAGTCATAGAACACTTACCTAGCATATACAAGGACTTGAGTTTAATTCCCTGCTCTGGAAAAAAAACAAATCTTATGTTAACAACTGGTCTATTTAAATTCACTTAGCATATGCGTAGCTGTGGTTAAACCATACATTATGTTCAAGTCATAAATAAATACAAAATGTTTATCAGTTCTCTAAGAAAAGGGTATATGTATCTCTTGCCTTCTCAGTGGAGGTAGCTATGAGCTTGTTGGAAACTTAACTTGCCTTAAATTATGCAGGTAGCTGCTTAGATACATTGTTCCTGTGAGAAGGAATAAAATAAAAACACCCATTCATTATAATGGGTTCCAATGAGCCTCCAACAAACCATGAAACTTGAATTTGAATAAAAAGAGGGACATGTCATTTCTCTAAATTGGTCATGAACATTCTTTTTCTTTTTCAGGAATAAACCGTTACTGCTTCCTAGAAACTCTGCAGTTGATATTCACATACATGGACTGTGTATATCGGTAGAATTCCATCCCAAGATTACTAAACCCAGAGCCTGAAAGGAAGAATTGAATCTTTATGATTATTTTGCATAGCAATTTATTAGATTATTAATTTATTTAGCAGTGTCTATGTGGGTCAGTAGTGGAACATTAGATTGTTAACTCCTTCAGGCAAATAACAGTTCACATAGTACAATCTAGAGGTATTTATTTGACTTGGTGATGATTTGGATATCTTTAATCTCCTACCAGTTATTCCCATAAAAAGCTTTGAAGGGGTTGCCATGACTTGGTAGTAAATTTCCAGAAGACTTGCCTTTCTTCTATTTTAAACAGATTATTAGCTCTAAAAAAAAATCATCAAATCGAGCTCTAGATTTATCAATAAAGACAGGAAAATACTGCATAGGTATAATATAAAGTGATTTGCATGGGTCCATTATAGCAAAGGAGATAAGACTTCTATGAGTGGAGTTTTACAATGGAGCTAAACTGCAGGCAAAACTACAGGGTGGGGCCAGATGTGGGGACTCAAGCCTGTAATCCCTGTACTTGGGAGGCTGAGACAGGAGGATTGCAGGTTCAAAGTCAGCCTCAGCAAGATAGTGAGACTCTCAGCAACTTAGCAACACCCTGATTCAAAATTTAAAAAAATAAAATAGAGCTGAAGGTGTAGCTTGGCGGTGGAATGCCCCTGGTTTCCATCCCCAGTACCATGAATACATACACACACCTGCAAAGTAGGATATAAAAATTATTTTTTCTGTCTGGAATGAGGATGAGTCTAAGGTAAGGATGGGCACTGAATTGCTTTTTCTTCTTTAGGATACTCCAGGACATAGCAAGCAACATTTTATACATTTACAGGAGGAAAATGAACTGCAGACTCCCTGATATTCAGATGTCTCAATGATATTAATTGGAACAATTGGACCTCATGGACATGACCAAGGTTTACTAATGTCGCAGCCCATGAGGAGCGTGGCCATGCTCTCTGAGCCCGTACAGGCAGCCCTCTTACTGAGGTTCAGATGAGACCCAACAAAGCACATCAGAAGCTCAGTAGAGAGAGGAGGCCAGAAAACCTCTGCATGCTGAGATCTGTTTTGTCTGTCCTTTGACTCCAAGCGACTTGAAGAAACTGGGTTGAGAACTGTCTTGACAAGCTTTGCTGAATAGGAAGAACAAGCCAGGCAAAATAAACAATGACCTCCCTTGCAGGAACCCTTTTTTTTTTTTTTTTTCTAAGAATTCACTTCAAAGCACACCAAAGCCTCCTCTCCACTCTCTCTCAATCCCCTTCCAAACCACAGCAAGTGCCTGTCTACAGAAATAACCCATGAAGAGTGGTTGGGAAATGAATGCGATGCCTTGGCCTTCGTGGGCTGGTGCTCACTCACGCCCCATAGTTTGGAAAATCTTGGTTACTCAAAGTTCTCTTAAGTCTTGGGTACTGTGTGCCTGCTGCCAATGTTCTATTTCAAGGCCTAAGTAATGAAGAGTCATTATCCCACGTTCACACCAGTCACCATTACTAGAGTCTGACCATCAAGTCCACTTGGGAATTGTGTCCTAATGATAGCATTTTAGGGATTAAATGCTCCGTCAAATTCCCTTTTTTTTTTTTTTTTTTTGGTGTGTATGTGTGTGTGTGTGTGTGTGTGTGTGTGTGTGTGTGTGTGTGTATGTGTGTGTATTGTTGGAGATTGAATGTAGGGCCTTGTCAATGCTAAACACACACTCTACCATTGAGCCACATCCCTGACCTCCTCAAATTTACTTTTAAATGTTAATATTACCATGCACTCAAAAAGCAATTCAATTAGGTTGAACTTATAATAAATATCTTCACCATTACTTAGACAACAAACAAGAAATACATATTCCAGCCTGGTGTGGTGGCATACACGCATAATCCTAATACTTGGGAGGCTGAGACAGGAGGGTTGTAGGTTTGAGGAAAGCCTCAGCAACTTAGCAAGACCCTGTTTCAAAGTAAAAAATAAAATAGAGCTGGGGGTATAGTTTAGAGGTAGAGTGCCCCTGGGTTCAATTCCAAGTACCAATATAAATAAATAAATAAATACTCTAATGACTAAAATTTTGTCAGCTAGAACTTCTTTCCTCTTTTAATAGAGAAATGTATTTTTTAAGTTTTTAAAATTAATATTATTTTTAATTCATTTTTTAAAATAATAGCATCAACTTCAGAAAGGATATAAAAAGAAAAACTGCACAACTCTTTCATTTCTTAGTTGTGGAAATTGAGACATGAAGAGGTAAGTAAGTTCCTCAGGAAAGTTTAACCCCAAAATTACTTATTTTTTTCTTTTTTGCAGAACTGGGGATTGAATCCAGGGGCATTCTACCACCAAATTATACCCATAGCCATTTTTATTTTTTATTTTGAAACAGGGGATCACTAGGTTAACTAAGGATCTCGCTAAATTGCTGAAGCTGACCTCAAATCTTCAATCCTCCCATCTCAGCCTCCCAAGTACTGGGATTATAGGCATGCCTCACCATGTCCTACTCAAAATTACTTTTTAGCAATAGTGCCTTATTTAATAAAAATGGGAAACCCAAATTCCGGCATACAGCTTATCATTAATTCTGTGACTCTTTTGTATGAATCAGTGAAAGCCACACTGAAGTCCCACAATTCCTCTTCCACTCAGTTGACAGTTGATGGAGTTGGCAGAGACACAAACAGGCCCTGGAGGAGGGCTTGCCCTGCTGCATATAGAGGACTTGCAGACTTAAGAGAAGGATTCCTTGCAGATTAAGCCTTTCTGGAAAATTCCACTTTAATTCATGAATCAGAGAAAAAACTGGAGGCAGGCCCAGTCTCACAGTATAGCAGTTCTTAATCAACAATGAACTGGGGCATCTCACAATTTAGAAGATCCTTGCTGTGGAGTCAGGAGTCAGTCAGCTGAACAACTTGGTCTTGCTTAAAATGACTCCTGGAGTGATTTCTTGGTTTTTCCAGGGCTGGGAGAGGGCTTCAGGAAAGAGAAAAGGCAAGAGTGTTAATGTGGAATTATTCTGGGGACACCAAGCATATGGAGAAAGTAAGAATATGGTAGGCCCCCAGTCCTCTCTCACCCCCACTCCAAAGCCTCAGGGGAACTCTGTGGCTTCCTCATAGTCTCCATCCAAAGATATTCCCAGAGGAGATAGCACACTCCCAATTATCTCTTTCTCTTTGCATCCCTAACAACTACACAGAATCGAGAAAAGGCTTTGGTTGCAAGGGTGGAAGATAGGATCTTGAAATAATAACCATTGTGTTTTCTTTCTTTTCAGCACTTCCTGACCTTTCCCCTAGTGGGCACAAGGATCTACTTCATCTGAAGAGGAATGAGAGTTGTTATGACTGGAAGGCTGCGAGAAAGGAAACGTTCTTTTTCAGAATGTTTATTTCCACCCAGGCTCAACACAGAAAGGCAGATCAGAGAGTTTCTGCTAAGACAAAGATTTGTGAGCAGCCAGCCCAGGGGGAGGCCTGCTGCAGGTCTGGCTGGCTCTGGTCAGAGCATGTGGCTCCACTCCCTTGCTCCTTTCTCTCTTCACAGCTGCACAGGGTGTGAGAATATAACCAGACCTCTTCTATCAAAGGAATGGCTTGACTTAAACTCCCTTTTGTAAAATGGTCATTTTGTAATCTCCTGTGTATTTATATTCTTTTCTGTCAATTTCCATCTCCTGAGAATTGCAAATGCCAAACCCTCCCCTGGCATCCCCTTCAACCAATGGCATTGTATTGTGCAGCTGCGCTTCCACCAATAGGAGCACAGCCCAGGAGCCCCGTTGAAAATAAAATACCCAGCAGCTTTCAACCATGTTGTTCTTGCCTCCTAACTTTACTGGTGGCAGAATCCCTTGTTGTAAAAAGTAAACTCGCCTTGAGGAACCACTTTCAAGTATGTTTTGTTTCTTATGACAACATGGAAATTTATTTCTAACAAGGAGTCTCCAGTGGCGTGCTCCTACACAACACCCCAGATGATTCTCTAGTGATTGGTGAATTTGTGTGGCCTCAGACAGTAGCCAAGACACTTCCAAAGCCTACCTTCCACCCTTGGAAAAAGAAGGCTGACCCTTGGCCCCCAGAGGGTGGTGTTGGTGAAGAGAAAGACCCAGCAACCATAGGCGCTGCAGAATTGAGGGTGGGAGAATGTGCCTGCTACCCGGGCAAACAGCGGTGTTTCTAGGAAAGGCAGTGTATTTCCAAACAATGAGACCAGAAGTTTGTGATGCCAGCCTTTCTCAACACCTAAGGGGTACGTGATGCTCTCCACTCTGCTTGCTAAGTAGAGCGTGGTCCAGGGGTGGAGGTGGTATGTATTGCTGCCCTGATCAATTGGACTATAGAATAGATATTATTGTATGGACGAGGACATAGACTGCAGTGCTTTTGGCCTTAACCATTAGGACACACAGATCTTGCAATAATAAGCAAGATACAGAATAAGCATAATATATTTCCTCAAATGTTTTATTGTCCAAACTATATCAATTTTATGACACATTCTTTGTGTGTATATGGTTTGAGGATTGAATTGGGGATTGAACCCAAAGGCATTTTACTTCTGAGCTGCACCCCCAGACCTTTTTAAAAATAAATAAATAAATTATTTTGAAACGCCGTCTTGCTAAGTCACCATGTATTTGCCTCCAGCCTGTGATCCTCTTATCTCAGCCTCTCAAGTACTGGGATTACAGGTGTGTGCCACTGTGCCCTACTGATACATTCTAAAAGAGAGAGGGAGAAAGAGAGGGAGAGAGGGAGAAAGAGAGGGAGAGAGGGAGAGGGAGAGAGGGAGAGAGAGGGAGAGAGAGGGAGAGAGAG
>PVLC010001163.1:0-22603 GCA_004027655.1 Graphiurus murinus | reverse complement strand
AAAACCCATAGAAAACAAGCTACATTAATTAAATTCTGTTTAATTAGGTGGTTTAAGACCCAGCTCCTAGAATGGCTAATATGCTAATTTAATACAAATTTGTGCAAGGAAGAATCTCCTGGGTCACTTAAATGAAAGCTTAAGAGTCCAGAATTATTCCTTAAAAAACTGGTCAGAGACCAGCAGCCCAGGGTCTTAACTCACTTTCAGGGCAGAGAGGTCCTGCAAGCTCCTACCTCACAGGGAGCTGGCCCTGTTCCTCCTCAGGCTCCCCTCTGCAACCCTGGGCTGTGTTAAGCTTTTAAAGAGTCTTGCCAGTGGCAAGAGAAAGGCAAAGGAGATAGGTCCTTCATTAGTATTCAAGTTCTCTCTTTTTCAGGGGAATTTGCTGGGAAATTCCCTTCACATATTAAAAATAAAGAGGGCAGCTCTCCCTGTGACCCCTCCCCATTTCAACACAGTTAACACAACAGAATGATTGGGTAAATAATCTGATAGGGTCTTTCAGTTGACTTTAGGAGATCTGGAGTATTTTCAAATTAGATTCTCCAATTCATTTTTTTCCAATGCATGTAAAGCAACATATTTCTGCACCATTAAAGAGAGAAAGTGAATCTGAGCTGCCAGCAGCTGGCTGACAACCTCGAGCACTGGGTATATTGGAATTGGTCCAGATTTTGCATAAGGAGTTCATTTTGGGTTAGTAAAAAAAAAAAAAAAAAAAAAAAAAAAAGAGTTGGTTCAGATGCTGTTCCACAGATTCAGGAATAAGGAGTTGAGATTCTCTTTAGAAATTGCTGAAGGGTGGCTCTGCAGGTCCATTTGCCAAGCACCATTTGACATCCTCTTGTTTCCCGTTAACTATCCTCTGACAAGCCAATGATTCAGTGCAGCCAAGAAACTATGCAAAGGTTAATTCCCCCCTTTCTTTATATCTCTTTCATAAGAAACTATTATTTCTGAGGACTCCAGATTTTTTTTTAAGTTTCTTTTTCTTCTAATAAATCCTGTTCACCCTCACTTGGAATTTAGCTTATCAAACTGAGGCTAAATTTATAATAAAGAATTTAAAATTTGTTAATGGATGAAATTCTCTCATCTTCCTAATCTAACTATTTCAGAGTAGTACAAATTTTGTGTTTCAAAATTGTAATAGCCACTTTTGGTTTCAAAGTAACAAGTAGTCAATGTAAAAAAAAAAAGAAAGAAAGAATGCAGAAAGATATAAAGAAAACAGTAAAAATTAACCCAAAACCCACCCTTGGAGAAACTAACCACCATTAACATTTCAGTCTACATGTTCACTCTTTTTATTTTTTTAATTCTTTTTACAAAAGCAGATGCAAATTATTTAGTAATATGTTTTTTTCTACATATATAATGGATATTTTCAATGGAAATATTTTAAATCATTATCAGAGTTTTCAAAAGGTACACAGTACTACCATGTGTATTGTGCATTATATATTAATTATACCATTATATTTAAAATTTTCTAATATAAATAATGCTGTGATTAATTTCTTTGTACATGCATCTGTGTCCACTTGTCCAATTATTTCTTTATGATAAATTTCTAGGCACAAACTTTGCTATATTAAGTTATACACATTTTTTCAAGACCTTTGATACATATTGCCAAATTGTTCTTTTCCAAGAAAGTTGTATTTGTTTACAATCTCACTTTGTGAAAGTGCAATTTTCCCTCCTACTCTCACAAACACTGAGCTTTCTTTTCTTTTTTTTTTTTCTTGTCCTTTTGAAAGATAAAAGATGGTACCTTCATATCGTTTTATTTCCTCCTTATTACTAGTGAAGTTGAACATGTTCTCATATGCTCATAACTATTTGTACTTTCTAAAATTGTTTTCTATTGTCTCCATTTTTCTATTGGGGTATTCATATTTACCTTCCTGATTTGTAGCAACTCATTACATACAAAGACAACATCTTCTCAAGTGTATTTCAGGGAACTTTATTGCCTCCTGAGATGTTAACAGGCGTGCTGAGGGAAAAAACAGGTTCCATGGTCAGATTTAACACATCATTTCCTAGAGTTAATTGACCATCAAAACTTTTCCTATCACAGAACACCCATTAGCATCATTCAAGACACTAGTGTTCTGCACAATAACATCTGAGAAATTGTTCTGTAAAGGATATTAAGACTTTATCTGTTACATATGTGGAAGGATTTTTCCCCCATAGCCATTTCTTCTTTACTCTACATGATTATTTTTTCCATGCAACTTTTGGGTCATGGATTTAAATCTTTCAGTATCTTCCTTTGTAGTTTAGTCATTTAAAAGTCAGAACCCGAAATCATACCTGTTTGCTTTGTATTCTGACACTGTTTCTTGTTGGAATCTTTGGAAAATTAACCTCTCAATGCCTCCATTTTCTCATCAGAAATGGAGAAAACAAATAGTAAATGCCTCATAAAGTTGTTGTGTTGATTAAACTACTTAATATGGGTCAAGCACAAGAATTATGTTTGACACAGAGTGTCAGGTGTTGTTAATGATGCTGCTAATGGGTCATTTTTCAGGTGATGCAGAAATTCCCTCTTCCTACATTGTAAAAGAGAAATCACCCATATCTTTATTGCATATTTTTGTGGAAGTTGATTTTGGTATTAGCCATTGAGTAAAAAGTTAATTTTTTTCTCCAGTGGTTAGCCAGGTTTTTTTTTTTTTTAACACCATTTGTTGATGAATGCTCCTTTTACTTTATACTATTATTTTATTTTATGTTATTTTAGGGTTTTTTTTTTAACCCAAGAGCATTCTATTTCCCAACTATACTCCAAGCCCTTTTTATATTTTTGTTTTGAAACAGAATCTAGCTAGGTTGCTGAGAGTTTTACCAACATTGCTGAGGTTGTCCTTGAACCTGCAATCTTCTTGTCTTGGCCTCCTACATACTGGGATTACAGGCATGTGCCACCATGCCCAACTATACTATCAGGACCCCAGGCTGAACCCTCAACCATGAGCCCTCAATAAAGACGATAACTGGACATTGCTGGTTCAAACTTCTCTTTATTATCTCTCTCTCTCTCTCTCTCTCTCTCTCTCTCTCTCTCTCTCTCTCTCTCTCTCTCTCTGGGATCGAGGACGCTACCCAAGCAGTAATAGTAACCGTTCTCTTAACCCTGCTTCTCTCACCCCACTCTGGTTCTCCGTAACTGTTCCTCAGAATAGTACCTCTCCAACAGACCCCCAACAACCTACACCTCCAGCAACAACAACAGCAGCAACCGCCCGCCTTCCCCTTTGCTGGCGAGAGGCGGAGACTCTTAAAGCCAGGCAGGGCCTGAGTCACAAGGTGCCCGCATCTCACCTGGGCAGGCCACGGGGCCCGGCGTGCTGGTGCATGCGCTCTAGTGTGGAGCAGCCCTAGGATGTTACCACCTGAAGCCGCTTCTGGCACTCTGCCAGGCGCCATCTAGAGGTGGGGTCTTTCTGGCCGGGCTAAGACCCCAACACTATACTATTATTTTCTTTTTCTGAGTTTTTCTTTTCTGCTCAGTCTATTCTGATACTAAGACTGCTATTTGTTCCTATTTCTTCTCAAAAGTATCCCATAGACACTTGGTAGGGCTGAGGGACTTCAAAGTAGGGTTTAGTGCCTTCTCTGATGAAGGTTGAAAAATTAGATCCCACAGACTTCAATTTTTTTTTTTTTTTTTTTTTTTTTTTTTTGCGGTACTGGGGATCGAACTCAGAGGCGTTCTACCTCTGAGCTATACCCCCAGCCCTATTTTATAGTCTTTATTTTGAAACCGAGTCTTACTAAGTTGCGGAGTGCCTCACTAGGTAGCTGAGGCTGGCCGCGAACCCGGATTCTCCGATCTCAGCCTCCCGAATGCTGGGATTACAAGCATGTGCCACCACGCCCGGCTGCACCACCATGCCCGGCTGACTTCAAATTTTAACAACCACTTTGCCCTGTTCATACCCACATGTGGCTGATGTGAGGGGTACAGCCTGAGGATTTCCTCAGGAATATTTGAACCTAGTGTTGTTTACTCTTATCACTGAACAATTAATATCCTGAAGCTCCATGCTGGCTGTGGGAAACACCCAGTCTAATGTGTTCTCTTTTCCTCTGACTTCTTACTAAAAGCAACAACTCTTGCAGAAACACTTCACCAGCGCTGCATGGAGCAGAGGAGAGGGCACCTTCTGGTCAGGGCCAGCAAGTACCTCTGAGGGACTATGAAGAGTGAAGAGCAGCAGGAGCCAGGTGTGGAGGAGAGAAGACAGCTGGTAGATGCTGTGTCTGTAGTCTGAGGTCTTGGATGGCCTCAGGGCAAACATGGCCTCCTGTCAGGGGCAGCTGGTAAAGAGCCTTCCTAGTGCCTCTGGACCGGGAAGGACCAATTTTCAGCTAGCTGTGCAAGGAAGGAGCATGGCTTCTGTTTATAAATCAACTCTGGACACTTAGTTATAGAACACAGTGGTAAATAAGACAGGGGAGAGGGGAAAATATGCAAGGAAGCTCCAGCAAGAACCCTGGCAGACATAACAGAGATGGCCCTCTTGTTTCCTTCAATTGATAAAACAAAACGGGAAGGAATGAAGGGAGATTCCAAGGGAGATTCCGGAACTCCAAGGCCCCAGTGTGGAGGAGGAGGACTCGCCCAGTCCAGACCTCCAGGCTTCAGAGACCTCATGTTCGTTCCTCCAAGGAACAAGAAACTGGTTGGAGGTTTGGAGAGACAGTCAGTACCCAACGAAAGAAAACAAGGCAACCCTATAACCTGCTATTGCTATGGAAAAGGGAAGGAATAGGCAAAACTGTGGGGTTGTGAGAGAACCAACCCCTTTAATATCTCAGGGGTAAAGGCCACCTGGAGAAAGTTGAGAAACAATAACTTTGCATTGTCTCCAAGCTTCCAGGAGCAGGCTCATGCTAGCAAAAACCTCCAGCCCTCAGTCCTCAGTCCAGCTGTCTCAGTATAGCTATTTCATTGTAGTGGAGATTGCTTCCAAGACCCCATCCCAATAGTCAATCCATGCCTAATACAATGCAAATGCTATGTCAGTAGTTATTATGTGTTTAGGAAATAATGACCAAAAAATTCTGTATATTTTCAGAACAAACAATTTTATTTCTGAATATATTTGATCTGTAGTTGGCTAAATTCATCCAACTATATCTGAAAAGGCCATGGCAGAAGCCACGAGGAAAGGAGAAACTTGGAGCTGAGTAGTACTGGTTAGGAGGCTTTGATGACACTTGAGGGCCACACCTGTGCCCTTGTTGTGACTCTGGACCCTGTGACCCAGTGCTGAAGTCTTCCAAGCGCTCTTACACATGTGAGTGGTGTGAGTGAGGGAAACAGAGAGCATATCAAACCCAGGAAGTTTTCAAGAGAGGGCTGGATCCATAGGATGGCTCTAGCATGTTCAATGGGCAGACCCAGATGTACACACAGTGCGTGTGGGCATTCATATGGCTAATGTATGCAGATAGCTGTGCAAACAGCAAGAAGAAATATTCAGGCATTGGCTTTCCCATTTCCACTCTTTTTGTGTGTGTGTATGTGGTACTGGGGATTGAACTCAGGGGCATCCTACCTCCAAGCTATACCCCCAGCCCTATTTTTTATTCTTTATTTTGAAACAGGGTCTCACTAAGTTGCGGAGTGCCTCACTAGGTAGCTGAGGCTGGCCGCGAACCCGGATCCTCCAGTCTCAGCCTCCCAAATGCTGGGATTACAAGCATACACTACCACACCCAGCTCCCATTTCTACTCTTGAGAGTGTATCAAGCAGCCCCGCCCAGGATGCAAAGTTTCCATTCGTACCTGAGCAGATGAAGAGGAGCCCAAGCAGGACTTGCCTGAAACCAAGTGTGTACACTCCATGAGTGCCATGTATTCATGTATTCTCTTCAGGGACTGAGAATATTCTAGAATAGAATGGAAAATCCCTGAACACCTAGAAGGAGTCTCGATGGGCTGCACTTTCGGACTACAACCATTTAAAAGATCACACTTACTATCTCTGACACCCGTGGATTCATAGCACATGAGGAGTGAAAATCTGGATAAAATTCATATTTGGATGGACAACGACTATTTTCTAGGTAGACCCCAAAAAAGACCCAAACCCACATCTTAGGTTCAGATGCCCAAAATTGCTTACCAGAGGTACCGCTTTTCATGGTACTAATTTTAAGGAACAAATTGTGTCAGAACCAGACCTACCAGAGACAGGGAGGAGATTGCTGCCTGGTGGGGTATGTTTTAGATAAGTGACAATGAACCTTAGGGATTTCATATACTATTCAGCAGCTGATGGAAAGAATGATTACTGATATGAAAATAGAGTCCTAATGTCTTTAGATAACCAAACTACATATTATAAGACTTCAGAGGCATGTGAAATTTGGTCCTTAAAGTTCAGAACTGCCTGGAAGAATTAGGGTTGACATTGTTTATTTTCCAATACAGGTGCTATTAGATGGATAGCATCATAATGGGATAATAGCAGATCCCAAATAGATTTTTCCTAGCACCCCTAAGCTGTTTCCCACAAATATAAGGAATCAAATACCTGAGGGTTTAGTGTATACTAAAGGAGATTTGAATACAACCATGCCACTAGGGCAAACCCCTTCTCTGATCACCCCAGGCATACTGGCCAGAGCTAATAAGAAAAGGGGCCAGATATGACTTTTCCTGGCCTCTGCACTCTTTTGAACCCTTTGAAAACTGGGAAGGGAAGGCCTGTAAGCAAGTACTCAGGGCTTACTGGACTTTCTAAGAGAGGTTCTTGCACTGGTATCAGCTGATCCTGTCCAATCATTCAGTTTAAACACAATGACTCCAGTACTGTGGACTTGGAGTTGTGCTGTCTCTGCAACTAAATTCTTCTGGCAGAAAATTAAGCAAGTTAGACCCAGGATCCTGTTCACAGATCAGAGGCATTGGCTATAAGTGTGTTGCAAACTCCAAGAGGTGTGTAAACAAAGGGAGGGTGATCAACAAACCCTCTTCTTCTGGGTAGGCAGAGGTGGTTATGAGGATGGCGCTGCATCTCTTGATGGGTTAACAGTGATGTGAGCCTCTCAGGGCCAAGAATAATCCAGAACCCTTTATGCCAGAAAGGTTGGGGCTTTCCAAGATGGAGCCAGTGGTGGTCCTCACTGCTATGGCTCTGGTAAATGTAACTGCTCCCACCTCGAGGAACTCAAAGGAAAGTCAGAATAGGAGGAGGGCAAGGTAAAAACCCAGGACCTCCTGCTGGGCCAGACCAAGAGCTCTTCAAGTGAGTTTGGATTTGCCGTCGAGATTGACTCAAATTAGAATGACTTAATGGTGTGTCATTAAAATGGTGCTAGAATATTCTCTGGGAAGACCTTTTTCCCCAAGAGTACTGCAGTATGGTTCTGTTATTTTGTTTTGGTTTTTTTTTTTTTTTTGGTTGTTTGTTTGTTTTGTTTTGTTGTTGTTGTTGCTGATGATTGAACCCAGGGGCATTCTACCTCCAAGCTAAATATCCAGCCCTTTTTACTTCTTTTCTTTTCTTTTCTCTTCTTTTGAAGCAGGGTCTTGCTGAAGCTGGCCCCAAACCTGCAATCCTCTTCTCTCTCAGCCTTCCAAGTACTGGAATTACAGGTGCTCACCGCGACGCCCAGCTTGCAGTATGGGTTTAAGAGAGTTATAAGGCTTAGAACAGAATATATGATGGTCAAAATGCCTTATATATAGAAATCCATAATTAGAAGATAGAACTCTGGTAGAGTGTTCCACATACAGTCCCATCCTAATAGTTCTGGCAATACTTAAGATAATAAGTTAAAAATTGTTTTTCAGTTCACTAAACTCTCCAAGCAGGTTTCCATCCAGGCCTATGAACATTGTCCAGGGGCCTCTTCCTTATCTCTCCTGGAAGTCACAGAGAAGCCTCCATTGTTTGGCAGGTGAGTGTTAGAGCAGTCTATCCTTGATCTCTAGTTCCACAGTCATCCCCTTCCAGTATTTATCTTCCATTCCCATCATATTCCATTTTGCAGGCCCCTTCATCTAATCAGTGAATTTCTTGACAAACACATTGCAAGACTTCCTGGAAGTATCTTACTGTAACCCATGGCTCCATCATTTAAAAGCATTTAGTTCGGTCTTTATTTTCCATACTCTCCTTTTGATTCCAAGGTTAATAATGCCAACCAATGTGCATGTAATCTGGTTTCCTAAAGCCTCTCTGGCTTAGGGTTTTAGAGGATCACACTGAACCCTTAACTCCTCTATCCTTGCTTTCCCTTCCCTTTCCTGTCCTGGGAGAGAGATCATGGTAGGAGACAGCTCATAATCAAGGAGCCACCTCTGGCTGGCATTAGTCTTAACCTTGGCTTTCAATTAAAATCACCTAGAGGACTTTCAAAAGTCTTGAATGCTCTGCAGATGGTTCTAATGCACACCCACAGCTGGGAAGCACCATTGCGTGCTATGGTGAGCCATGAGCCATTGTGGAGCATCTACTTGCAGTCAGGTGTCAGCCCACACAGTCATGACATAGAGGAGCAGCACAAGGATTCTCCAACCATGTCACTCAAACTCTCCCACTCACTGTGTCTTGCCTACTTGGCCTCCCCTCCTGATTCTTTTACAAAGCAACTCTTAAGAACACAGAGATGCTTTCCACCACCGCTTTCATGAACTCCTCTGCAAATCTCTTGGGAGTTAGCACACAGTTACTATCATTCATTCAGAAAATATAAATTGCCTTTTCACTTGGAGTTAATCATTTTCCACTTTCCCAAGGTGATTCAGAAATGCAGCTCTCACTGGAAGTGAGTGGGCAGGAATGTGGGCCTGTGGAACCACCTCACTGTTCTGTTAAAAGCACAACACACTTTGGGAAGCAACTGACAATGGCAGCAACAGAAGTCAGTATTGAAAACACAGTTTGATTGCAACTTGAGGCAATGTTAAAAATGCACAACTAATTCTAACCTTGTTTGCATCAATCCTGTTTTCAGAAATTGCACATTTGTTTTAAAAGCACTGGTTTGATTGGAGCATTTTAGGCCAATGTGGAAACCATATCAACCATCATTCTCAGACATGAAATACAATTATACTTTGAGCCTGTTTTGGTCAGCTTTTCAGTCACTGTGACCAAAAGATCTGAGAAGCACAACTTAGAAGAGGAAAGGTTTATTCAGGCTCATAGTTTCGGAGGTTCATTCCATAGCTGGCTGACTCCAAGGCAGACATCATGGTGACATGGCCTGGAGGAGGAAAGCTGAGCTCAACTCAGAGAAACAAAATGACCAGGGACAGATATAGGACTCAAGGCCACATCCCCAGTTACCTCCCTCCTCCAGCCAACCCCTGCCTGCCGAAGTTGCCACTCAGTAAGTCCATTCAAATTATTAAGCTTTCATTGGATAATGATATTAGAGCTCTGATTCTTTTATTCCACCTCTGAATATTGTTGCACTGGGGGTGTGCTTTCAACACACAAGCCTTTTGGGGGACATTCCAAACCCAAAGTATAACTGAGCCCATGCAGTTTTAAAACCTGCTAACCAACTGGTAAGCATGCAGGAGGGAGCATACAAGAACTAGGACAGACAGCCATGGAGAACATTCACTTTCTAAGATCATCATTCGCACTCTTTCTGGACATCTCAGCTGTGGTTAATTCATTCATGCCTTCATTCATTCAACTCATTTACTCAACAAACATTTCCTTGGAATCTACTGTGCGCCAGGCACTGTGTTGTGACTAAAACACAATGTCAGCTCCCAAGATCTGCCATCTAAGCCAATCATATAAATAGATAATGCTCTTTGCAAATACCTTCCTCTTTCTGATAAACTCTTCTCCATTTTCTTTGGCCAAATATTATCCAACCCTTTATATTTTGAGGAAAATGTTACTTCATCTAGAAAGCCCTTCTTGATGCTTCCAGTCAGGGTTAGGTCCTTTTTGTGTCCTCACATAGCACCAAAAGTTCATTCCTATCTTAGTACTTTGTACTTTGTTTTAGTTACTTTTTTACTTGTCTGGATCCTCTCATTAGGCAATGAGCTAGTTAAGGACAAGAGCCACGTCACATTCATCTTTGTATCTCCAATGAATAGCATTATGCACAGCACATAATAGGAACTCAATATATAATTGTTAAATGAATAAGTGATAGAGGTTATTGTGAGAATCCAGAGGGGTGACACTCAAAGAGACCTCCTGTAAGAGGCGGCTGCTAAGTGAAATCCTAAGTGGCAAGTCTGAGTTGTCCAGACTGGCTTGTTGGATGATAGAGGGAGACATTCCAGGCACGAAGGAAGCATGAGAGAGAAAGAAAGAAAGAAAGAAAGAAAGAAAGAAAGAAAGAAAGAAAGAAAGAAAGAAAGAAAGAAAGGAAGGAAGGAAGGAAGGAAGGAAGGAAGGAAGGAAGAAGAAATGTGGAATCTAGAAGAGGCACTGTGGATGCCAGAAAACACCCAGCAAGATGCTGTTGATAGAGTATGAAGTGTAAGGTAGGGAACAAGAAGGGCACAAGCTATGGCAGCTGATGTGGGGCAGAAGATTCTAACCAAGCCACACTCAAACTCTGTGCTTACCTTCATTCACATCCAAACAGAGACACACAGATTAGACTCCTAGGGTGGTATCCAGAGGCTGCACACTTGTTTCCAAGTTATATGATAGTCTGTGAGGTCATAAACCATGCTGAAAACTCTTTCCTGACACAGAGCCATATCTCCTCCAGGCCTCTAGGATTCCCAGTAGGGGACCCTCAGACAAAAGTTGCCAGGGCATTTCTAATAAGCCACTTGCACTTGCAGAAAGTCTATCTTTTATTACAAATCATGGGGCTTTGTGGGGCCCACCTTTCTTCTGCCCAGCCCCCTCCTAAAACCTTGCTGTTTTTGTTCAACCTGGACTTCCCTGCAGAGAGAATATTGCCTAATTTCTCCTCACTCCATTGTGTTTTAAAATATTAATTTCAGTGATTTTATCATTAGCATTCAATGCAACCAATATCCCATTTAAAGTAATTCCAGGCTACCAGAAAAGCATCTCCCAGAACCCATTTTTTTTTATTGTAGAAATGCATGCATTGTAAGCATACAACTTTGTTAGGTACAAATTGTTAATGACATATTTGCACACATTTCTCATTTGACTCCTTCCCCAATTCCCACCCCACTCCCTCGCCCTCCCTCCCTCTCGGGTTCAATTCAGTGAATGACCTTGATAGAGTTGTGAAAGTACATCATGTGCCTTAGGGTGTCCCCCCTCCCCGGCCCTCCCCTTTGATTAAATCAACTTCTTTGCTTATCGAGGGTCTCTTTTTCAGCTGGAGACCCTCTTATGCCTCATCTTCTCCCTAGCATCCTCATATTAGGGAGAACATATGCTTTTTTGCTCTTTGTGACTGGCTAATCTCACTCAACATAATGTTTTCCAATTGCATCCATTTCCCTGCAAATAACATGATTTTGTTCTTTATGGCTGAGTAGAATTCCATTGTGTACATATCCCATAGTTTTGTAATCCATTCATCTGTCGATGGACATCTTGGCTGCTTCCATAGTTTGGCTATTGTAAATTGTGCAGCTATAAACATAGATACACATACATCGGTCTGATAGTTTGGTTTCCATTCTTTTGGGTAGATACCCAGAAGTGGTATTGCTGGATCATATGGTAGGTTCATTCCTATACGTCTGAGGATCCTCCATACTGTTTTCCAAAGTCGTTTTAAGAAAATCAACTAATAGGGTTAAGTCACAGATTCATTAATTCAACAACCACTTAATAAGTACTTTCTCTGTGTCTGGCACTATGCTAGAATCTAGAAATTCAAGGTGAGTGAGATGTGGTCCCTACCCTTAGAGTGCTTACAGTCTAGCAGAGGAAGCTCTGGGCCATTGAAATCGCTGGGAGGTGGGTAGCAGTGCTGAGGCCACTGTTGACCTGCCTATCACGGGAAGCCTTGAGATGTGGTCCCTGGGCCAACAGTATCAGCATCACCCAGGAGCTTGTTAGAGATGCACACACCTGTGCTCCTCTTACAAACCTTATGAATCAGAGGGAAGAAGGTGGGCTCAGCAGTCTGTGTTTAGCAGACCCTCCTAGGGACACTGATGCTCATTCTAGCTTGGGAATCTCTGGCTTCAACTCCACTCTGCATCACACCTGGCCCTTAGCTCTTCCCAGCCTTTCTCTCTACAATTTCCCTTCTCCTTCAAGGGAACACTTTAGGTTATTAGGAAACACCAATCCAGAGTGAAGCCATGCAAGATGAAGTGCGATTCTATTTTAGCATATGACAGCGACACCAGACCACTCTCCTTAGAAGCATAGAGATGACTCCACGAAGGTCAGTGTGGTATGAGCTAGACTAGCTAGAACCATATAAGAAATCAAAAAAGCTAGTAGTATTGCTCTCTGATTCTGCTCCCTGCTTCTTGAGTGTTTGTGTGTGTGGTGGGGTGGTATATTAACTTGCCTGCTCAAAAACAATGCAGGAGCTCTGCAGTTATCATACGCACAGGAATAGAAATGGGATAAACTGAAATGATAAATTTGAACGCTTAGGAAAATAAAGATGGGGAGGACAAGATCACAATCTTTCAATATGATTTCTGCAACTCTGTGTTTTTATAAATAAATAAATAAATAAATAAATAAATAAAGCAGACTGCTTTCTTTCTGGAGTTTGAGTAAAATGGATCTTGCCACCAGCACACCGTTTACAGCTCCTGGTCACTGCGTTTTGGCTTCTCGCCACAGGTCATTAGTGACCTATTTTCACGGCAGTGAGATGAGCCATGTTCAAAGGCCCCTGAATCAGCAGTTCCTCCTGCGCTCACTGGCTCAACGCTGGTAAAGATGACACCAGTGCACAGAACATGCCACCCCCTACTCTGTCCCCAGACGTGGGGAGAGCACCGTTTTGTTATAAAGATGTTGGCTTTGACCTGAGGCTGCCTTGAGAGTCCAGCTGTCAGGCCTCCTCCAAGAAAGCTGCTGAACCTGGGATTATCTTAACCGAATAATTAATCAGGACTAAAAATAGCTCCAAACTGCCTGGGCTTTGCTTAAATCCTACCCAGGTGGAGATGCAGGGTTTTTTGTTGTTGTTTTTTTAAATCTAATTACAAAACTGCTTTTTGGAAGGTTTTGCCTCAAAAGATGAAAATAATTACAACATGCCTATTTGGGAGACAATTCACAGTTAATCTGCCTCTCTTAAGAAGGAAAATTAAAAAAAGCAATTTTTTTGAATTGCACTGACTTGAGATTCTCATTGTCAGTAGATATGAAAAGCAGCCGGGAATTGTACTTAAAATCTTTTAGGAATACATTCAGGCACAAATCCATGGGGGAAAAATATCCATTGGTTTAAAAAGCTGCAAAAGATAGCCTGTTGCCAGGCAGATTAGACAGTGAGCCAAGTTTCACGAGAGGGCGCTCTCTCCGTTCTTGCTTCTGTAGCTAAGGGCTCTGTGTTTCCTGGAGCCTTGGCTGTTGCTTGCTCTGCCTCCCCCCCCCCTCCGCTCCCCCCCCCACGTGCTCCTGGGAATAAATGCTCAGAATCCTGTGGAATGGGACTTCCATGACTGCTTTCTGGCCGAGACCATCAGGCACATGCTATCTATGCTGTATCAGAGAAACAACTTGAAATGAAGGGAAATCAAATATAGCATTAATAATAAAAGGCAAAAAGCAAATCATCGAAATTGACTTCTCTCCCTAGTGATGTGTGTGTTTATTTAATACTCTGATGATAAGAATATGATAAGGTAAAATGAAAGTATATTCATCATGATGATGATCTACCCAGCCCAAGTCTCAGAAACTGGTGTGGTGCCAACCAAAGAGTGGCAATTGTCAGGGCCTGGGTGTATTTTGGGAGAACTTTTATCTTCCCTTTCATTTCTTTCTTTCACCCAAGCAACCCCACCAGGCAACTCCACTGGGACCATTTCTTTCTGCTCTGGATCTCACAGCCCCTGTTTCTACTTGCTCCACTCTCTGTCTCAAAATGTACTTATTTTACCTCCTCAAAAGCATTGAGGAAAGACTAGCTGGTGAACAAAAGAATAACTGGTCTAGAGACGAAATAGATGAGGGAATGAAAATTGTTTGCAAGACAAATGACTTGGATTCAACATGAGACACAGATCAGGAAGCAGAACCCTGAGAAGACTCCTCTCCCACACCCCTGAGTTCAGAGACCAAGATGCCATCAGCACCCCGGCACAAATGAGAGAATTGCTTACCTCCTGAGGTTCAAGCTTTTCATCTGGAAAACACATGATCACAGGAATAGCAACTCAACTCCATAGATTCTTGGGCTAAAATAAGATAGCATATTATTTTACTCATATATTAGTGTAATAAAGCTATATAAACATACCCATCCTTGAAGCTGTCCAAGCATTAATAGAATGACAGGTATAGACAAGAAAGGAAGGAAAAGTTGAGTTGAGTTACTGCCATCCTTATTATTATTAATAATTCATAATTCAGCCAACGGTGATCACTGTTTCCTCTTTAAGAGAATTATGATTCTGTAAATCTGTCTCTTGTCATAGATATCCTAAATTGTCCTGGACCCAGAGAAATGTTTCCAATGATAAACATTTAGAAACTCATTGCAAAGGTTTTTTTGGTTGGCTTGTTTGTTCATTTCTTTTTTTTTTTTTTTTTTTGCAAATATTTTATAGTAAGAAATGTTTACTACAGAATTGTGAAAGTTAAAAATGCTAAATGTCCCACAGAGAGGTTTTATTATGAGACAAATTCTTATATATCCATTATAATGACATAAAAAATCATATCACAGTGTAAGAAAAGAGCTCATAAAAAGGAAATGATCAAAAGAAGATTATTAAACATGTATACTAACCTGACATCAAAATACACATACTGCTTATAGCATGTGTGCTGAAGAATCCAGAAAAAGACATGCCAACAAGTGTCTTTACAAACTAAGCCTGGGATTATATAGATTAATTTCACACCTTTGACTTTTATTTATTTTTCACTGTTCTATAGGGGACATATGTATTGGGGTAGTGAGAAAAATATTAGTTGTATAGACAATAAGGATTTCTAAGCACTAGAGAAGAACTGCAGGTGGATTTTGAGGTCAAGGAAACTTTGGGGACACTCATCATTCTATGGAAGACGCACCTGGACTCAGACTTTGCCCACCAGGACCCTTATCTGAGGTGACTCAGGACCTTATCTGGGACTTCTGGACAGTAAGTTCTATTGTGCTTACTTATCAGAGACCTGAGTCAGGGATGAGAAGGAGGTTCGCCCCAAGGTTATTGTGTGTAAGGAGAAAGAACACCAAAACCTAATGGATTTCCATCTCAAGCCAGTAAGTGAAAAATGTAATGATTTTATAAAAGAGAGGAGGTCCTAGAAGACAACAGCTGTGTGAGCTCTAGTTCATTTCCTATATCATGAGCTGGATAAGAATCATAAAAATGAGAAAAGACCTATGGTAGTTGGCACAGAAATAAACACTATTCATCTTAAAATCCAACAGACTTCACTGATGCATTTTTCCTACTCAGTGTAGTCAGACACTGTGTAATAAAAATGCTGAAGGTCACAGCTTAAATTATTAAAATTCCAGCAGGTACATCAGGTCCTGGGCTTGAAAATGCATGCAAATCTCCTCATTTGAATAGTTGATTTAAAACTATTGGTTCCGCCCTACATCATCTGGGTAGAACACAGGCCTAATGAATTCTCAGGAGCTGATTTTATTCCCACACAGGCTTGTAAGCTTCAGAGAGAGAATTTTCCCCACAGCCACAGAATTCTTCTCTCAAGTTCTTATCTTAGAAGTGTCCCAAGAAACATGAGGCCTCCTGGGAAAAGAGAACCAATCTGAAACTATGGCTCTTCAGAGGAAGGAAAAAAGAAAAGGTAATGGGGATCTGGAATATGAGACCAGCAGAGACAAAGAGACGTTTCTTGAGGAGAATGACGTTCCTCTTCTTCCTCAGTAAACGTCAGGCTCCAAATGAGTCAGAGCCAAAGCTATGTTTTGTTTGTACATGGTTGGGAATGGACTGGTTGATTTCCCATGAACCTAGCCTACTGCAGGCTTGTAGCAGATGCTCAATAAATATGTCTTCTATCAGTTAATGGATATTACATGCAAAGATTAGCTCTGAAGAAGAAATGAGCAGCAAATTCTAATGGAATTATACATGGCACAGAACCTGGAGATCAAGGTCAGGCCCTGGGGTGGACTTCAGTGACAGGCTTTACACAGAGAGTCAGGAGGAACTGTGGCATTACTTATTGTGGGGAGGATAAGTCTCTGGGATTGAGTTGGCTCAGAACTCCTGGTTATTAGCAGCATCTACTTTGTTTGATATGAGTTACAGGGTATTTTCTTTTGTCCTGTGCTGTTGGTTTAATTATGTGACAAGAAGTGATCACCATGTATTTCAAGTACTTCCAGATGTGATGGACACAGAAAAGGGAAAAGGCTGCAGGAGGACCATGGCCCCATGCAAGTCTCTATAGGCATCTTGGGGAACTTGGGTAAAAATATACTCACAGGGCATCACATTTCAAGAGAAAGGAGAGCTCTTAAGATCTAGTGAATAATTTTCCTCTCTGAATCCTGCTTTTCTTTCTCCTGTGACTTATAAGGGAGCTTTGTTCCATTCCATCTTCTTCTTATCTAAGCATATCCACGAGAACCAAGAGGTCCATCTGTTCACACTTAGTTACACAGGTATCCTTTCTTAGATAGACATTACGTCAGTTCTGTGAAAGTCCCCAGACTGAGGTGTGTGTGTGTGTGTGTGTGTGTGTGTGTGTGTGTGTGTGTGTGAAGATGTGAAGGTCAATATTTCTATAGCTAGCAGTACTTAGGAATAGCTGTGAGCTGACGTTGGCTTCGGTGAGCATTGTGGACACAGATCTCAGTAGAGGGTTTAGAGGCTTCTCTAGAAATGGTGATGAACGAATCAGGGCAGTGATTTGAAACCAGCACTGCAATAAGCAGTGTTCTCTGCTGGAGAGAATGCTGCGAAAGGGGGAATCGGCAGAGACACAGGCAGCCCATGTTCTCAACCCTGTGAGCACCCAATAGTAACACGGTTTCCAGGGCAGAGAACTGGTCTGGCAACCAGGGCACCCAGCTGTTCTCAATTTCAGCAAAGTAAACTGTGGCTTCCCAACAAACAAGATGAGCCTTTTTCATCCTGGCCTTTGATGTTCCCCTAACACAGAATGCTAGGTTCCAGATCTGCTGGTGGCTGGCTCCTCCTTGTCCTCAGGTCCCAGCTCAAATGCCACGTCCTCAAAGAGGTCTTCCCAAAATGTCCCCCTCCTGATCTTTTCATGTCACTCTTTGTGTTTCATTCAGAACATTCATCACCATCCGAAGCTGTCTTATCCATGTACTTGTTTAGTAAACTTTTATTGACAATATCCTTTCACTCTGTAAGTAAAAGTCATAAAAGCTGTAAAGAGGGACTGTGTATCTCTTGTTCACTGATTTATCACAGCCTCTTAGAACACTGCTTGTCACATAGTAGGGCCTCAATTACTATGTGTTGAATTTATGAATAAAGGAAAGAGTAGCCTGGATATGGGGTTTGAGACAGCAGTGGAGAGAACTGGTATCATGGTACGCGGTGGTAATCCCAGTACTTGGGAGGCTGAGACGGGAGGATCTCAGGTTTGCAGCCAGACTTGGCAACTTACTGATGCTCTCTGCAACTTAGTGATACCTTGTTTCAAAATAAAAATTAAAATAGGGCTGGGGGTGTAGCTCAGAGGCAGAATGATCTCAGTAATACACGCACACGCACACGCACACGCACACACACACACACAAAGATGGCAGTGGAGAAAGTGCTTCTCACCACAAATAGGGTAGATATCTTCTCATGAAGAGGAAATGTGAATTTGCTAAGGTAGGGAGTGGGGAACCAGTGGATAGCTGTATCACAGAGAAAGATCTTTTATTCTCATTACTGGAACACTAACATGTCCTCCTTACCATGTGCTTCAGAAGGCAAGAGTGGGGGGACAGGCAGTCCTGACCTAGCAAACGAAGTTATCACTGTGAGTTTAAAGTAGGTGTTTAAAAAGATAATAAGCCTTGGCAAACTCATGGAGGAAAGGGAACCTTGGTACACTGCTGGTAGGAATGAAAATTGGTATAGCAGGTTTAGGAAATAGTATAAAGATTCCTCAAAAAGTTAAAAATAGAGCTACCATGTGATCCGACAAGGAAATCTCCAAAGGAAATGAAATCAGTAACTCAAAGGGATACCTGCACTTTCATGTTTATTACCACATTATTCTAAAAACTAAGCTGTGGAATTAACCTAAGTAGATGTTGGTCATAAGGTATAAAGTTTCAGCTCTCCAGGATAAATATGCTCTGGAGATCTGTGTTAATCCAGAGCATATAATTGACAATGCTGTATTTTTCTAGGAGGGTAGATCACATAAATGTTATTAGCACAAATATTAATAATAGAGAAAGAGAGGGTGGAAGAGAATTTCAGGAGATGATGGATATGTCTATGGTTTTGTTGGAAGTGATGGTTTTACAAGTATATACTTACCTCAAAACTCATCAAGTTGTATACATTAAACATGTATATATTTTTGTACCTCAATTAAGTGGTGATAGATAGATAGATAGATAGATAGATAGATAGATAGATAGATAGAATAGGGTGTTTACAAACAGCTCCTCACAGGAGGCAAAAGATAGCTTTTTTTTTTTTTTTTTTTTTTTTTTTTTTTTTTTTTTTTTTTTTTTTTTTTTTTTTTTTTTTTTTACCATTTGGGTCCAGTGAGAGAATACACTAAGTGACTAAAACTCTTAAGGAATTTATTCCATACTGCCCATAGAAAGGTGCTTAAGGAGAAGACACAGCAAGGTTAGACAGCTCATGTTACTTGTTTTCTATTTATCCAGTAGCTCTGGATACCATATGAGAATAACCATCAACATGGTGGCCCCTCCATCCACAGCACATGCCCTCTGACCTGCTCTCTCAGCAGTGGTGTCAGCTTGCCTCTGCCAGGGGCGTCCATCCATGCCTGGTTCTCTCTAGTACCTCTGACTGGTAGCATGATTAGGCCATGTGCACCGTGGCTATTAAACAGTATGCAGCCAATCCCCTGTTTCTATCACTTTCATATATGTAGGATGCGATGCCTTTAATGTGGAAAGCATCCTGAGAATAGAAACCTCCTCTCCTTACATTTTTTTAGTACTTTCTAAGGTTGACAAATAACTTTCACATAGATAATCTCATTTTTCTTTTTAATGTTCACTGCTGCATTTCATATAAAAAAAAGAGAAGGCATTTTTTTCCATCATAATTTTGTAGAATAATCTCATATCAAAAGAGGTGAATGACTTGTTCCTGGTCACTAAGCTAGAAGAACTCAGATTGCCTGTTTTCCAAATGCAATATTAAAAGTCAGATTGCTAGGGAAGAACCAAGATTAACACCTTCTTTTGAATTATCTATAGTAATTCATAACTGAATGATCTATATGCAAAGCAAGTACAGGAGGAATTTATTTCAAAACTCTGTTGGGTCAGATCTGGGTCAAAGGTAAGACAAGTATAGCACCATGCCTGGAACTTGAAGCAATCATTGAATGGTTCAGAGAAAGAAGGAAGGGACATAGAAAGGAAGAACTTTCTTTTATTTTAGGGTTTGAGGTTGAGTACACAGTAAACCAATATCCAACTTGTGAGAATAATATCATAGTACAGGACTACTATAGTTGACTGTAATAGAGCATAGAATTTTGCAACTGACAAGGGCCTTGGAGATCATAGCAGCTATATAGCATTATTTGCTGAATTACTTACATCTCACAGCAACCAGCTGTTGACCCCTAATCCCACATCAGCTGATCTGAACTCACATTCCCATACACAAACATGAAAGGCCAATACTTCCTGGACTAAAAATAAAGTACAGAGAAAAGTCTACTCAAACCAATCATTCTTCTTTGGGAAGCTACAAATGGGTAGGAGGGGAGTAGTTGACAGGCCCTGGGACTAGTGACAATGTGGACAATCTCTCTTTGATCCTCTGAGAATCTCCAAAGGGAAAATTCTGTGAGGAGAAGTTTCCTTCTCTTGGGACACAAGCTTCATCTGACCTTGCCCCTTTGGGTGCTGCTTTTGACTCTTGCCCTCCCTGTCCCTCTCTTTCATACCCTCTTCCTGTAAGTAATTTATTCTGTAATGAAATTGTGGGTGAGGAGATGGGAGAGACTGGGAGGTGTCCCAGCCTGGGGTCATTTACAGAACCTTATTATTTATAGTCATGTTAGGAGTCAGCCACTGCACCTATGGGAGAGCCTTCTTCTTTCTCTTGTTTCCCATCACGTGTTCATTCATTTATCTCTTCATTAGTTTGTTCTACAAACATTCACTGAGTGTCGTATTCTGTATGTCCAAATATGAATAGAAATAGTTCCTTTTGTGGAGAAGCTCTAGTCAGGTAAGAAGGAGCAGGCTTAGGGAGAAGATGCAGGAAATGAGGCTGACGGTGAAGGAGACAAGATGAGAAGGGCCTCAGATGTCACTCTAAGGAGTTTGCACTTCACCTTATAAGTCAGGAGTTCTCTCTCTTTGGATGGATCCATCATCGAAAGAAAGTGTGGTGACATCACTTGTTGTCACTTCTCTTGTCTGTGTGTCAAGTTTTGCCTCCATTCTTTCCTCAATAGCCTGGGACAATAAAAATAAGTCAACTTGGCCCCAGGGTAATTTTAATCACAAGTTCAGATGTAGAAACTGAAATTAATTGGCATCATTTGATCATAAGTGGTCATTAAATGATCTAGAAAATGTTCTTATTTAAACTATTTTAAGTCCCTGAAGTTAAAATCATCTTTTTTTTTTTGGTCCTGGACTTGAACCCCATGGCATTCTACATTCAAGCTACACTCTCAGACCTTTTTATATTTTGTTTTTGAAACAAAATATAAAGGTTGTTGAAACTCTTGTTAAGTTTCCGAGGCTGGCCTTGAACCTGCAATCCTCCTGTCTCAGCTTCCCACGTTCTATGATTATAGGCATGTGCCACCACACTGGACTAAATTAAAGTCTTTCAAAAGATTTCTGAAAGACACTTCAGCCCCCAAGAGTACAGTACTGAAGCCCATAGCCTGCAATTTGAAGAGATATTATAAAACTGCTGGAACCTGCCATTGACAGATTTGGGGCACGAAAGAGACATGGTGGGATTTCCTTATTAGAGCAACTTCAGCAGGACAGCATCATGGGCACATTAGGAGAGAGAAAACCAGGGATGAAGAGGCCAGCTGAGTAATGACTACAGGAATTAGGCAATAAATGAAAAAAAGAATCATCTAAACAACGTGTGAGTGATGAGACATGAGAGAATAGACCAGAAACCTTTATAAAAGGCAGAATCTATACAGATTAAATATGGCAGGTAAGAGAGAAGGAGCACTTCTAGCTCAGGTGATACGGTTAACCCTAGATGTGAATATAAGGAAGGTGAGTGCAATTTCAGACATGGCAACTTAGGGTTGTGGAGTGGGCTATGAACTTCCAGAGTGAAGAGAGTCAAACATGGTGAGTTAGAACCAAAGAGAAAGAGCTTCTATGAGAGACTGCCATGCTAGGAGGTTGAATGGACACCAGCCTGAAAATAACAATTTCTAGGTCCAAGAACATCTTACTGCCCACCCTCCACCCATAAATAAGTTTCTCTTACCTACTAGTGGTTACCTATGGTTCTGCCCCAAATGATCATAGCTCCAACCATCTAACTTAATGCTCAGATACTTTTTAAAGTACAAAATCTAGCCGGGTGTGGTGGTGCACGCTCGTAATCCCAGTACTTGGGAGGTTGAGACAGGAGGATTGCAGGTTCACAGCCAGTCTCAGCTACTTAGTGAGGCCCTCTGCAACTTAGTGAGACTCTGCTTCAAAATAAAGAATAAAAAATAGAGCTAGGGTAGAATGCCCCTGGGTTCCATCCCCAGTTCCGGGAAAAATAAAAAATAAAGTACAAAATCTAAAGAAAGTGACTCATCCCCTGGGATTGATAGTCTAGATCCTTGTGCTCCAGTGGAAAGAATATGGAATTTGTGATCATTGAGACCATGGTTCCAATTGTGCCTTGCCATTTAGTAGGTATAAAGTCTCAGCAAGTCCCTTATCCTCTGTCTTGCTTTTCTGCAAAATAAGATTACAAAACTTTATATAAAAAGAAAGATAAGATATTAAATAAAGCTGGGTGTAGTGGTGCATGCTTGTAATCCCAGTACTTGGGAGGCTGAAACAGGAGGATCTCAGGTTCAAGGCCAGCCTCAGCCACTTAGTGATGCCCTCCACAACTTAATGAGACCCTGTTTCAAAATAAAGAAAAAAGCCGGGCGTGGTGGCGCACGCTTGTAATCCCAGCATTTGGGAGGCTGAGACCGGAGGATCCGGGTTCGCGGCCAGCCTCAGCTACCTAGTCAGGCACTCCGCAACTTAGTGAGACTCGGTTTCAAAATAAAGAATAAAAAATAGGGCTGGGGGTATAGCTCGGAGGTAGAATGCCCCTGAGTTCAATCCCCAG